>CM075813.1:8356255-8649930 GCA_037975025.1 Excoecaria agallocha | reverse complement strand
TGTCCAAGTCAACAGTGAAGAATAAATCGCAATCATTAGCACTATTGCAAAGTGTGCATTTGAAGGATAAGCTCGCAACATCTTAGAAATCATGCGTTACCAACTGCGAGTACATGCAGTATATAGATATAGTTAGTGTTGAGATGTTGGGAATTAAAGAGGAGATAGAGAACCATTATTAGCCATGAGTGAGCAAAACTTTTTATCTACAGGTAGCTGGTGCGTATCCTCACTTGACCAGAGATTATATGGTGACTATCAAGTTTCATTTTTGGTATTGGCAACTTCACTAACATGTCTCTTTCTTTTGGAGGGGAAGCACTATGGCGCATTTGGTGGAAGTTACTGAAGCTTTGGGTTCTGTTTGAAATTATCTGATTACATGCATCACATACATAAGCAAAATTAAAATTTTTAACCAATAGATCTGAACTTGCCATGAATTTATAAATTAAAATAATAATGAGAATAAGAAAAATCACCTTTGATTTTGTTGAACAGTTGATTTTCCTCTCTCACGCGATTGTTGCAAACACAGTATCCAAAATTGAACACCTCCAATTAGTAATCCACACTAGGAAAGGAATAAATGAACAAGAATGGAGGAATACAAAGCTCTAGCCAAAATCCTTGATGCTAGCAAGGAATGAGGGTGCGGCTAAGGATTTTTGGTGAGAGAGAAATTTCTTTCTCTTAATGTTCACTTAACCCTAAAATCCCATATATACTTGAATTTTATAGTTAGGTTAAAAATCCAACTTCATATTAGGATTGAGCTCTTTATAATTTATGGAGAATATTAAATGGGATTTTGGAATTATTAATAATTTATTTGGGCTCAATTAACATCCAATTTAAGTCCATTCATAAAGGACTATGCACAAAAACCATAAACTAGCCCTTTATCATACACTGATTTAATCAACCCAAATGAATTCCAAATCTATCCAAATTAAATATTTAAGCTCCATAACACTTATGAAATATATTTAATTTTTTGTTGTGTCCAAGAATAGGCCTCTAAGGCCTTCTATCAGAAGTTGGTGTGCAACCCTTCCTCTAGAGGGTTTCTGCGCCAAAACCAATTAATTTGGGCCTCTTTAATTTCTCCAATGGATCTATTAATTATTATGTCAGCCCTATAACACTTATAGTTGAATAATAATTAATTATGAAATACAATATTTTAATTAGATCCATTTTACAGAATATTTCTAAAAAGTTATGCGAACAATTTTACTTGATCATAATTAAATTAAACTCTTTAATTAATTATTCTCTTATTCATCTCCCTTATCCCATAATAATATCAAATATTATTTCCTTTTTATTTAGCATTTTATCCTTTACTCTATATATGTGTGACTTATTGGGTTCCTGTCTATTTTGGCAGTATATATAATTAATTATGAGTTCTATTCAAAACTCACATGATTTAAACTTCTTAAATCATTTTATCAATCCCTAATGATATTTATGATACACTATTATAAAAAATCATGAGCGGCCTCTAGCTAGGCATCATGACTACCCAAATGTCAGGAAAGTCAAGTGGTTTGACTATACGCCTTCCATAGAAACAGTTACCGTACAATTACTCCTTTCACCACTCTTATCTCAATTAGATTCTGAGTATGGATTTCTATCAACACATATAAAGCTAATTATGTATGTTCTATTAATTTAACCATTGTTCCCAAAATGTCCTTCAAGGATCTTTATCTATCTCGGCATATACTCTGTCCAGAGATTCTCTGAGCAAGGCAATTATAGAATCATCGAGATAACTTCCCTTAATAAATCTGGGATGGTGAATCCTTTATCGATCACTCAATTAACTTCAAGTAGGTCATGATATACCCAACCTCCTAACTATGTTCACCCCCAGTTGGAAGTAATATATTATGGAGTCAAAGTATACCACTTACTACTTAAAATAACTTTGATGATCCCAAGTCTAAGGATACTTGCACAATCGCTATGAAGAGATTCCTCACCGGACATAGATTTAATATCCATGTGAGGATTCTTTTTGCAGGTCTCCAATGAACTTATTCTTCTAACAAGCATCCACATGTTAGCTTTGATTATCTTCCATAATCACAGTTATGAGAACCACTGCTTGAACCATTCAAGAAGCATAACATGTGCTAGTTTGTCCGAATTAACAATGTCCTATCTTGTTAATTCTATGACTAGGGATATTTAGATATTAACACATTTGTATGCAATAGACATCTCATATCATGAACACTTTATGATTGCCTTTTCACTGTGTTTATAATATCAAGGACTTCATTTATTAATTTAAGATTTACAAACTCATGTATTTAAACATAGCATTAATAAATGAATGAATGCCTTTATTAAGAATATGAATTCACACATATGAAAATGCATCCCTTTTACATGGGCTCTAGGGTATACTCTCTAACAGGATCCCTATTGATGGTGCTTTTTCAATTATGAAGATTATGACAAGAACACTACTTAGGCAAATGTAAAGGACCCACAAATTGGAGGTTCTTATATTTCAAGCACCACTAAATCCCACCACTTGAGGGATTATGCTTTTTAAAATTCTGTATCAATGTTTCTCTGCCTTTCATTTCTCATGTGTAGAGTACAGGTCCAGTTAATTTATCGAAGGTGCTCATTCTATCCTGTATGGCTAGAAGCTTCCTAATTAATGGCACCTACACTGGTGAAACAAGCTTAAAGAGATTCAACAGTAACCCACTAAAATCAAATGATATCATTGGATGGATTGTTCACCATGATTGCTAGGGCCTTTGAGCACCCCTTGAATGATGACAAAGTGCTCCCTACTGTAGCTTATATTGATCATAAAATGTTAAAGAACATGAAGGTTCTTATGATAGATGAAATTACATAACATGAATATCGACTCACTGATAGGGATGAATATATGAGGAAGATGCAAAGGATTCTATGCAACCCTCCACTACCATATATCAAGGAGCTATCACCCTCTCTTCTTCTCTAGTACACTGTATTGATGGATAAGATGGATGCCTTGGTTGTAAACCAACGAGGAATTTAAGAATAGCAGCAAAAAGTAATTGCAGCCTTTGGCCACTTTAGAATCCAGGGTTGATCCACCTGCCTCTCTTATGCTTGATGCAGGGAGTTTTTTAACCCACTATTATTTTGTAAATTTTTGTTTGGTTCTTGCTAAAGGACAACAAGTTTTTAAAGTGTCGAGTAGGACATCTATTATATCTAAAATTTGAACATTATTTTGGTGGATAGTTGTTTGAATTTGATGAATTTTAGGAAGGTAAATTTTTTTAAAGATTTTTGTGTAGATTTCCCTCTTTTGAGTAGAAGAAGATTGGGTTTCAATGCTTGAAATGTGAAATCCTTGAACCACAAACTCTTTTAGTTGTTTATTAGTGTTTAAAAACATTTCTATTTTTTTTAGTAAGGTTGTGCATTTTGAGTTTTCTTCAGTTTTAATTTAAAGCAGTTATTTTAGTTCAATTTCATTTACTAATTTATGTTTTGCTTTATCTTTTATTCTAAGCAGGTTTATTGTGTTTTAGTGTTTCATTTTCTTTGAATTTAAGTTAGAATAACTGTATTTGTCAAGTTGTTAATTATTTTGCATTTAGTCTGAGCTTGCCAGTTAATCTTGATTAGATCAATTTAAACTCTAAATTATGAACTATTTGTTTAGAAAGCTTCAGTAGCCAGAGAGCAGTAGCAATGTTTAGTGAAATTTCTTTTAATTGTTCTCAAATAATTATTTATCATCCAATTTCTAATCTAATGAGCATAATATGCTAAATTTTGTGACATTAATCCAAAACCAGTGAGTAAGAGCAGTTAAGTGAAGGAATTCTGGAATAGCTAGAACCTTCCTCATCACCATTCGAAACATATATTCAGCTCAGGCAGGATTAGGACATGACCAGGTAGCCTTTCTTTGGCAACCACATTTTAAATGACTATTGACCTACTTGTGTTTAATTCTACCATTGTTAGCCCATTTGAGCTTATTTGGTATGCTAAAAGCGTACTGCTTAAATTATTCTTTATTGCATTGATATTTAACCATATACCTAAATGCCTTTGTCTTTTCCATTTTAGAATTGGCCACTTTAGGTTGGGTAAGGAAATAATTGTATGTTTGCTTCTCAATCAAAAAGTGTGAGAAAGTTGGAATTTTTTTTTGGGCTTGTGATCTTGATTTTTGAAAAAATTTAAGAATTGGATGAAAAGAATTTAGTGCTTTTGGTACTCCCTTTAACTCATTTGAATAAGGTTTATTGCAACAAAAAAATCAGAAAGAATAAATGTTATGCTGAATAAATCTTATTTTACTCATTACTGCAGAGAATAAGTGTGGGGTACCTAACATTTTTAGGAATTGTAAATTGATTGAGCAAGGAAATTTTAGCTCTTGCTTCCTATGATATTGAGAATCCAATTAATTTCTTGTGATTTATCTTTAGTTTTGTTAAAAAAAGGCACAAAGTATAAAAATAGTTGTTTATCTTAAGAAAGTTAGATGGCATTTGCTTAGGTAGTGTGGCTGATTCTATTTTGCTAACTCTATCATTTCTTTGGAGCCAATACATTGCCCTGTTACAACCTTAATGTAAGACCTAGTGATCCTATTTTGTTCTAAGTTGTTTAGTGGAGATAACCCTTGTGGTTCAGGTGCTAAAGGAGAGGCTTATGGCTGTTCCAAGTTTCAAATACAACATTGACATATTTTTATGTTCTCTCAATTGCTAGAGTTTACTAGTAGTGTTTGGTTTTGAAAAGTAGTAAATCTATTTTGGCTTGAGCACCACACACACGAGAAATTACTTGATATAGATTAGTTGGAGTCTGTTTGGTTGAATTTTTCATCTGAATGTCTTTTGCTAAGTGTTATTCTGGCCTCTCTGAATGTTCTTATTCCAAATTGGAGTTTGAGTTTTCAAGATTGTGGATAATTCATTTTCTTAAGGCAAGCAAAGGCTTAAGTATGGGCTATTTTGATAACTCCAATTCAGTGTCTAGTTTTAGTTCATTTTTTGTACACTTTCCAATGTCTTTTTAGTGTCATTTGTTTTATTTTGCTTGCATTTAATAAATTATTCCAATTCTCAATTACTTCTAGATTTTGTGAGTTTTGGAGAGCTTTTGATGGAATTTTCTACCCAATTATGTATTTTGTAGGTATCTTATGGTTACTAGATTTACTTAATAATCATGACCTATATTTTCTATCAAAATGCACCATTTTGGTGTATGTCATGGTCAGCAGTGCATTTGTTCATATAAAGGTGTTCACCATGATCTATGGAGCTCTTCAGTATAGAACCAAGGAAAGAAGTACCTCATGATTATGAGGATTTTTGTAATGACCTTAAGGTAGTCAAACAGTCAGTCCAGAATGTAAAGGAAAGCTATGTCACGATCATCAGGTTTTTGGTAATGACCGTGACCCCCTATCTAGAAGTAGATCGAACCACCTCACAATCAACAGGAATTTCCTAATGATCATGACTCGTGTCAGTTAGAAAGGGGATTTTTAAAGTAGGTCATGGTCAGTAAGAATTTCTAATGATCGTGACCCTTTTTGGCCTATAAATAGCAAAAAAAAAAATTCATAATAGGGAGTTATTTCTTTTCCAAATCTAGGGTTTTTATTTCTTCTTTTCTTTCATTCCCTTGGTTCATTTTCATACATAGATACATAGGTTTTACATGAAAATAGAAAGATTTACAAAATACTTAGATTAGATACAAATATATAGCTTAAAAGCTTAGATTTACATATTTTTAAGCTCATTTCCATTGAAGCCTTGTTGAAGAAGATTGAAGAACTTGGGATTCAGTTGGGTTTCCTTCTATAGTGAATTTCAAGGTTTATTCTCTTCTTTTCTCTTTTTATTTTGTAATGGGTAGTGAATAGTCTTTTAGTTGTTTGGGGGATCTTTGAATCCCCCATCCACATTATGAATATTGAACATATTTTGAGTATATATATATATATATATATTGAATGGTTTATCTCACTGTTGCTCATTGTTAGTTCATGGGTTTTCATATTCTCAAGTTATTTTCTAGCTTAGAAAAAATTTTTATCATATATCTTCGTTGGTTGTTGAGTTTATGTGGATTGAATGCCATGAATGGTTTTGCTCAGTTTTTCTATCATGAATGCTGTCTATTTTAGATTGCTCCGGAATGGAACTCAGATGTGCAGGATTTTATGGTTTTAGGACTAGAGTGTGGAGTGAAATAGATAAGTTTTGCATTGTTTGGCTACAAAATGGGAAAACAAACCGAACTTAGGATTAAAGACATGTGCTTAGGCTAATTGAAAGGCTTGCTTCAAAATTTTATAATTAGAGTAGCTTGCTCCGGAATGGGGACGTTTAGGTTGAGAAGGTTATACCGAATTCATTTATGTATGACATTAGTTAAATTAATTCACATTGGGTATGGGGTGGATGAGTAAACCCGAGCAATGCTTCTTTTATATTGGTTTCTATAATTGTTAATTTTTCCATAGCTTAATGCATGCTAAAATTTACTATCAGTCTTAATTTAACAAACTTCCATTACACATTTTAGTCATTAAATTTCTACATTATAGATAATAGATAACTCATACACATAAAACAATTGGGAATTCTTTAGCATACAATTAATTCTCATAGATTGAACACACAATCTCTTAGGTATGATATCTCAAAGTCTTAAAAATACTCCACTTTATTACTTGTCGATCTAGTGCACTTGCTAGGGTCGCAACAATCCTTTTGGAGTTATGCATTAGAAACAGCTGCATTCACTCTAAACCGAGTTCTATCTAAAGTGATTGAAAAGACACCATATGAGATATGGATTGGGAGAACTCCTAGTTTGACTTTTCTAAAGATTTAGGGTTATGAGGCTTATGTCAAAAGACAAGTCTCAGATGAATTAGCACTAAAATCTAATAAATGCCATTTTGTATGATATCCTAAAGAAACTAAAACGTATTACTTTTATAATCCCTTTGAGAACAAAGTATTTATTGCTCGAAATGGTGTCTTTCTAGAAAAAGAATTTATTTCTAAAAGAACCAGTGGGAGTAAAATAGAACTTGAACAAGTTCAAAAACCACAAGATGGCATAGGACCATCGATGGAAAATCAACAAGTTTCACAAATAGTTATGGAACCTATACAAGCTACATAAGAACTTCATAGATCTAATAGGACATAACATCAACCCAAGAGATACGGATTTCTTGTAATGGATAGTCACGAAGTAATTCTCATAGATCAAGATAAGCTTACTACCTATCAAGATGCTGTGACACCCTACGTCACCTATAAATCTATATACCGTGTATTATCATTAATGTCGTTTGTAGGATTACTTAAGTTAAATATTCTCTCTTAGTGTGGATTATTAATGGCTTAACTTAACATTCAATTCTTAATTCATTTTAGCGTCACAAGGGGTACTATTCATTTGGTAAAAATTTTAGCAACATAACAGCTTGTAATCCATGTTACCCAAACTTGTAAATTTGAAAAATAACACTCCCAAAAATGTAACCGCCACCTCAATATTGCAATGACAAACATAACACTTTTAACATCAGTCACAAGGCATTATAACTACACAGTCACTTAAACATCATCTATACAACTAAAATAACATAAGTTTACTATAATCTAGTATTCGTTACACAACATAATACATGTCAATTCTCAAAAGTCTAACACATAACATGTTTAAGTTCCACATCCATAAAAGTAATACATGTACATGCCACTTCGCTTCTCTTTCATTGAGTCTTCAGTTACCTATCCCTGTGCACAATCAACAAACCATGCACTATGCAACATTGTTTGCCTAGTGGTGGATACAACTACACAAAATCTCATTTAATAAAATTACATTGAATAAATATCATTTTTACCTTCAGTTGTCACTTATAGTTAATTAATTTAAGATTTATTATCTTAATGCCTTAAATTACCATTTAATCCTTCCTATTGTTTTTCTCATTTAATCTTACATAATTCTTACTTAAGTGAAAGATTACTATTAAGTCCCTAAACTTTCCTTTATCATATCATATTTTGTTTAACCCTAATTTTGACCCTTTTGCTTCCTTTTGACTTTTATTCCATCTTGAATGTAAAATTTACATTTTAATCCTTCTATTCAATCATGAAGTGGTAAATTACAATTTGGTCCCCTAAAACTTTTCTTAAATTATGATTTTTACCACTTTTTGCTTATTTGACAATTTTAACTCTTTTAACCATATTTTCTATACAAATTCATATTTTACCCCTAATTCTCAAGTGATTACATTTTTACCTTTTATATTCTATTCATCACATTTTCTGTTTATTTATTATCTAATCATATGTATGACATCCTTTGTGTATAATTTACCATTTAATCTCCTTTTTACATATTTACAAATTTACCTCTAGTAGTGTTTAATAAAAATCCTCAAACCCGATGTGTGGGATGAGGACTTAGATGATGTTAACAAGTTAGAGTGACCATTTGACATAATCAACTACTCCAAAACATATTAAGGGGTCACTTGGGGTGATCAGCTCCTTATTGTAATTCAAATGTGTGTTAAGGGATTATTTGAGTGTAATCAACTCCTTAACTATGAACCTAATGTCAATTAAGGGATCACTTGGGGTGATTAACTCCTCAATTGTATGCTTAATGTGAGTTGACGGCCACTTTTGGTGACCAACTCCTGAACTATAAATTTAATGTGTGTGTTAGTACAAAATAAGTTGTTATTTATAGCGGTAGTTGTTTTATGGCTAGCCAATATATCCTAAAATTTTAGATTACACAATGTGCACTAAGAGTATATGTTCTATTTAACTTTATGTCATGTGTTTACTGAGCTTTCCATGCATTTCACATTATGTCCACATTTTCATTTGCTCATATTGTCATCCATTTACACCAATCATTGCATGTTTTCATATTAAACATACATAATATCATTCAAACATGATGAAATTATGTCATAACCACAATGCACAACCATTCGACCACCATGTGTACATAAGCATACCTCATGGTTCGTACACATTATCATGTTGTACTTGCTTTTATAATCATTTTAAGTCTTTACATAATAATACACATTCAACTTTCACTAATAGTCATTTTATACATAAGTGAACATCATTATGTGCATTTGCATTACATTATATCTAAATCAAATCTTGAATTCTAATCAATCATATTGGGTTTAATCATCATCATATCACTTATTTTATGTCAAATATCCCATAAATCATCAAATTATCACATGGTGTACTTAGGGTCAACATTCGACCTCACCATGCTCCACTTTATTTTTATTGTTTTCTTCATCAATCATTATTTCTTTCATGATATTTCATCATTCTATCATGTTATCTTAAATTATTTCACAATTCTACCTAAAGTTCCAAAGTTATATAATTGAAACTTAAGCAAAATTAAAAGAAAATAATGAAATAAAGTGTAGAATGGTATCCACTAACCTCAAAATGGCTTGAAATCGCATATTCTTCCTTTTTCTTGCCTTTTCTTTTTTTTCTTCTTCTCACTATTGTTCCTCCTAAAAATTTCACTCACTAAAATTTTCAATTTCCAAGTTTCCTTTTGCTCCAATTTGATTTCTATGATGAGAAGGATATTTCCTAGTGCATGTGAGTGAACATTAGGGCTTAAGATTTGGTGGAAATGGAAGAAGTATGAAGAAAAATGGTGGCAAGGGAAGAAAGACTAGGTTCGATTTTCATAGAGAAAATGGATGAAAATTGTAGATTTTTAGGGAGATTTAGAGAGTTTTCTCCACTTCTCTATTTTTTTCCTCTGGTGTATAAGATGGATGGCCAAGATTTGATCATTTACTATTTGATCTAATGGCTTATTTTTAAGCCACTTGTCATCACCATATTAATCCCTACACATATTGAAACCTAGTATCTAATTTTAAATGATTTTGGACCAATTTATTATAATATTTATACCTTTGGATAATTTAAATGACATTTAAACCCCCTAATTAAATTAACCTCCATTTTCACCATTTTTCATAAACTAAAATTCCTCTTATTAGAATGCTCTAAAATTTTACCTTGCATGAAAAAACATTTGCAAAAAGATATATCTAAAATTTAAATAATTCCAACATTATTTTGAAATACTTTAAGCTTCGCAAGAAAAATCAATTGATTCGAAACTCAAAATTTCAAAACTATTAAAGAAAATATTTTTCACTTCCAATAACTCATTTATGCTATTTCTAATAGGTCTATACAATCATAATAATTTTTAAAGGTTTAATTATGATCAACCGTATGAAAGTATCAAGGAATTTCTTCATTATTTGCTTTGGGGACCTATTTATGCTTAAATTATTCTAAAATTGTACTAATAGACTTAATTTAATATATATTTTCTCATCAAATAGTTAAGTACAAACTTTCCACCGAGTCACTCATCCTAAAATTTCTCTAGGCTGTAAACATTTAACATTTGAGCACTTTTAAACTTTACTGTACTATACTAATGTAATCACACCAAAACCTATTCTAGTATTACTATTCATACTCTAGAATATATTATTCATACTGGATGGAATTTTTGGGCATTACAAATGCTATATGAAGTCTAGATTCTGAGAAATGGCTAGAGGCCATAAAATTTAAAATGCAATTCATTTATGGCAATCAAGTTTGGAACTTGATTGATCCACCTAAAGGAATTAAAACCATTGGGTACAAAATGGGTTTTAAGAAGAAAACTAACATAGATGGGAAAGTACACTTGTTGTAAAAAGTTTCAAACAAACTCATCGTATTCACCAGTCACAATGCTTAAATCAATAAGAATTATGATTGCCATTGCTAGATATTATAACTATGAGATATGGAAAATAGTTGTCAAAATGGAATTTCTTAATGAAAATTTACTTGAAGAAGTGTATATGACAGAACCTGAAGGTTTTATCCATCCTAAAAATTCTAAAAAGGTGTGGAAGCTACAAAGATCCATTTATGGATTAAAGCAAGCTTCTTGAAGCTGGAATCTTCATTTTGATGAAATAGTTAAAGAGTTTATATTCATCAAAAATGAAAATAAGCCTTATGTATACAAGAAGGTTAGTGGGAGTGCAGTAATGTTTCTTATCTTGTAAGTCGATGACATATTACTCATTGGAAATGATAACCCTATATTGCAAAAGACCAAAGATTGGTTAATGAAATATTTTTTAATGAAAGATCTAGGTGAAGCTGCTTATATCCTTAGGATTAAGATCTATAGGGATAGATCTAAAAGGATAAAAGGTTTAAGTCAAAGTACTTGTATAGATAAGGTGTTGAACAGGTTCATCATGCAAAATTCTAAAAGAAGAATTTTGCCAATGTCTCATGGCATTACTTTTAGCAAGACTCAATGTCCGAAGACATCTGATGAGTGAGACCACATGAGTAGGATTCCTTATTCTTCGGCTATAGGATATGATTGTTTATGCTTCGACTATAGGATCTATCATGTATGCCATGTTATGTACTATATTATATTTTTCATATGTATTGAGCATGGCATGTAAAACCCTAATCCACTAACCATGGATAATCATCAATCATCATCAATCATCACCATACCTAATAGAGATCAAGCAAAAATACTAATAATAATAATGATAACACAGGCTATGATTACACGCCATAATAAATCAAACTTATAAATAAGAGGGCCTAACATAATTGGCCAACAATACATAATGGAATCCTCAACACAAGTATAGTTACCCCGATCCTCTCTTTTATAATTGTTAAGCTGTGGTAGCTATCAAACCAAAATGGAGCTTATCCACGAACTTACATGGATAAACAAACCCGTGCTAAGCTATAAAGCGTAGTGGGAACAAAACTCTATAAATATATATAACCTCTTTTTACTATTCATCACATTTCATGTATAAAACTTTCACAATCACACAGGATAACATGCGAGTCTATTATATTCTTTATTTCATCAATCAAATTCTTAGGAGACTCTTCGACCTTACTAATGGATATCATGTTTACAATAATTTAATGCGTTATGAAATTCATCTCATTTCCTAAAAGCTTAGTTATTCATCACTATCGCCATCATCTTGCCTTTTTCTTTTCTTACTTTAGTATAAATCATGCATCTTATAATCCTTTTAATCAAGAGGCTAGACATTATAGTTATTAATGGTACAAGATTTCCATTTACTGTATTAAATCATATTATTCACCTAAGATAGGCATTCGACATTAATTCATAATATAAGGGCGTACTTAAATCATATAACATCTACAAGTAGTCCTAGTAGGCATAATTACTTCATATATATCATACAATTCTCATATTAGATTCACAAACTTTACATCCTTCATGTTATCTTAACATGGTAACCTAATTCTCTTACAATCATCATTCTTAATGTCCTGCATTGCACTTGGTTAAATGAATGTTATCATTATGTCTACATGTGTGTGAGCATTTATATATATAAATAAACCAACTGGTGGAGTTGCAGGTGATCACAAAGAACAAGCATTACATATCATGATTATAAGACAAAGTCTCGCTGCCACATATATGCATTTCATCAACACCGTACATGAAACTTAGTGCACATGTTATAGTCCATATAACTTCTAGTACAATATTGTACGCTTTAGGGTCTATATATTCTCTATGGAATCCCATCGGTGGAATCAACTCACACCGGCACTCATACAGGAACCCCTACTTCGATCTGTCGATTGCCGATGATTGCGAAGGAAGAGAGGCTACCGGAATGATCACCTTGCCTAAGAGAACCCGTACAGGCTGTGCATGTCGTTGGTGGCCATCGCAGCTCACCGAAAAAAGAGAAAAGAGGTTATGGCAAGGGAAGGAAAATCGGGATTCATACTGGACGATCAGGCATGCCATGGTAAAAATAAATGCCGATAGTAGAAGAGTCGCGGTATGCATGTGTCCTCACCCCTGACAATGGCCGGCGATGATCGTTAACGATGTCGATCTACTCCGTCTCCCTCTCTCTGTGCTCCTTTCTATTTTATTTATCTTGTCTCTCTCCTTTTCCTCAATTATTTGGCCACTATATACTCTAAAGAAAATTCCCATATCAATCCTTCAATTATTTGCATGCAACAAAAGATTCCCCACACATTTTAATCTTTAGGCATCAACCCCACAGCTACATATATATATATATATATTCTTTCATAAGTTCACCCATAATTTATATTATTTATCTCAATTACACCCCTAAACATTTTTATACCAAGAAACTTATGAATCAAGTGAAATTATCACTTACTTTACCACTCTATTACGGAATTCATGCATTTCAATTAGTCTTAATCAAATAATAATTCATTAAATAAGGTAATTTCGACTAGGGTCATTCTTGGGGGCCTTACAATTCTCTCCCCCTTAATTAATTTCGTCCTTAAAATTCAAACCTGTAACCTTTACTCAAATACATCACCATTATTTCTATGCTTCTGTCTATACTTATGTATATATCTCAATCTACCTTCATTCAATACTGCCTCTATTACTTCACTTGTTCTTTAAATTGTCACACTTACATTTTGTACTTTATCATACTTAAATTCTATCTAACTCTATCTCTTTATAACTGTAACATTCTCTTGATTCTTTCTTTTATTTATTCGCTTCGTAAATGACCCTACCTCCAAATGAGGAAAACCTTATCATATAATTATATCAATACTTTGCTCAAGGTATATTCTTTCAGTTTCCTTTTTCAGTTGGGCCTGTACATGTGGTATGATGTTGTTCATGTTTTGTCAAGTAATGCACAATGCTATGCGATGAATGTATGCTTTCATGTATGCAATAGAATACAAAGGTGCATTCTCATGTTCTGTAAATCTTATCCCCAAACCCATATGAAATGTTTGCCAACGGCCCATGCCTATTAAGGAATCACTAACATGTATACCGAGCATCGTAAACAACCTTAATTTCCTCATGACAACATCACATATGATTGATTGTTTCTATAATACATAAACTCTTCTTCCTGACTCATATTAAAAAAAATATTTGTATACTCCATTCACACATAATCGACATTCTCAAATACTATTCATGTACACATATTATATACTATTTGATATGAATTTATGATCCCAAAGAAAAGAATTTCATACATAAAGCTCATATCCTCAACATTAATCTCACCATATCGACTCACTTTAGTATTGTCATAGTGAAATGGAGATATCTGCAATGGCCAACACACTATAACTTCCTATAACAGCTAGTCTAAACACTTATAGCCTAGGAACGACTAAACCTGGCTCTGATACCAATTGTAACATCCTAAACCTATACTTTACTGAAATGCCTTAACCTGAAATATTAAACCCACTTAGCTGCGTTTTTAAGCCAAATTTTTATTTTAAATCTATAAAACAAACATATGGGTTCTACAGAAAAACTTTTACACATAACTAATTTTTTTTTATCAATACAAACTTCACAACAAATACACATAGGTACAAAACATTATGGATAAACATAATACAATTCAACATCATCAACTATACTTGTGGTTCTCTTTCGTGTTGGCTATGCCGATAAATACAATCTTTTGTGGAAACCTACATGAATAAAACACCCGTGCTAACCTATAAAGCTTAGTGGGGACCAAAGACATATGAAGGACTGCTCACAGCAGTCATCGATGCATACACTCAAAATACAACGAATGAAATATAGAGTTATCATAAGATTACCACGATAATATTTTTAGTCACAACACTGTTATATATATAAAAATAATGAATTATTATAGCTCAACAATTCATTTAACCTACATATATCATATAATTTCTCGATAATTTCTATATATTTAAGCTTGTGAAATAATTTCTATGATTAGAACTAATCATGAGCACTATCAATAATACAGTTTAATTATACTTTAATGCTTACACTGTACCTATACTTTAAAAATATAACATTTTCAATCAGCAATGAATCCTGTATTCAATTTAGCATCTATAAATTTCTACTTTTCATATATTGATCTACATACATATATATAAGTATATGTATAAATATAATACATGCATTAGAAAAAAAACCAGTTAAGCATGATGTTCCATAAACATATGCCATACTATACTGACATATACTATGATGCAATTATACTGTAACTTAGCCTGCTTAAGTTCTAAATGTGGATAACGGGATCGGTGGATACTCGAGGGCATCAAAATGGTGGATATCCGAAGATATCAAAACTATGGAGCCAAACAGGGACAACTGTAAGGTGGACCGGCCAAAAACCCAAATGGGTCAATAAATAACCCAAATGGGGTTGTGCATGATCCAGTAGGATCAACTATACTTTAGACCTAAAAAGGTCAACGGTGGCAACTGCAATATCCCTATAGGCACCTATCTATCCACATTCTAGACCCTACATAGGCAGTTAAATTCCTTTACTTTATTTAACAATACTTTGCTTTACTCTATTTAATCAAATACATATATGTACATGTATAGTCATGTACCGAGTAATCATAATCATACCTATGTTACTGTATATTAATGAGTAGAGTATCATATATTACTCACATATCAATGTCACATAAATCAGATAACTTATACTTACCAATTATAAATAATCAATATTTGATGGCCTTATAAAGTCATATTCACAAGTATACTTATGAATAACCATAAACAATATGATATATATATTTATTCATTTGTGAACAATCTGTGACTCATGATCAAACTGTAACCGTATTTAATTCAGAGGCATATATATATATACATACCAGAATGTCACCAATTAACATTTCAAGAATAGGTAACTTAACATGTGATCATAATCATAACATAGCACTCATCATCATGCTTACTACTCTCGCTATCTTGCTTGAACAATTCTTTATCATTTTATAAAAACGTACCTTTGCAATTCTTCATTGACTTACCTATATATCCCTTAATAATTAGGCATATCAATACATAATCATATAAAAATAATACCTAGGTTTATATGATCAATATATTAGAACCAACGAGATTATTTACACTCTCAAATAATCACTCATTGGGGTCATCACATAATGTTCATACTATAATTATTTAAAGGTTATGCATAAGCTATATTTATTAAGGTAAAATTCACTACCTTAGAATATTTAAATCCAACAAGGTAAGGCTTCAAAATTGATTCAATGTATTTACATTTTAGCGGTTTCAGCAGTTCAAACCTAGTATTTCAATTTCAGAATATTCAGAATTTATCTTGCATGCCCTCAACAACGCAATGACATTTAGTTTTTCCAGCCATACATCTTTAGGATTTATATAATTCTTTACTTTCAGACATTATTTAACCTTAAATTCATTTTAATATTGTAATTAAATCCGAAATTACAGTAAGCAGAGCAACATTCTTTTGAATTAAAATGAGAAACTATTCTCTAATTTTCACATGCTTTCCTCTATTTCATTAAACTCAAACATCCTAATAGATGAATTTCGGTTTCCCCTCAAATTTACATAACTAACCTAGTAATTAAAAGCTCTAATTTTGGAGAATTTATTCCATTATAATCAAATACACCTCATTATATTAACAAGCAGTGTTTAATGTTCTGCTAGTGCATTCATCTCTAAAATGTCATCTTGATCATTCATAAAATCAACACATGCACAACTAGATTTAGATATAATTCCCATACCTATCATTATGCTCATTGGTATCTCACCGGAGTCTCGTCGGAGCTTGACTGAAGCATTAATGGCATGGTCCAAGAGCATCGGGAGGCAGCCAACATCATGAGAAGTCCGATGACATCTGTCATGCGCCCCAATTGAAAAAGGATAATTACTATGTTACATTACATAACAAGTAAGGCTTAAAAAATTTTTCTCTCTTTATTACTTTCCCAATTACCTATTATTCCTATCACTATCAAAATTCAAAATACTCCCCTCCTTTTTTGGTAGTGAATACTTTATTCACTTTTTTTTTGAATGAGGGGGCTTTTCTTCTATTTTTCAAGAAAGATGAGTTTTGACACGTTTACTTATAAAAAAATCATTTTTATATAGAATGCTAGTAGGGTATTTACTTCCATAGTATAGATAATTCCAAATTTTCCTTAAGAAGGCATGACGGGAAAAAGTTAACCCTCTCATTTTTCCACATATGGAACATCCTCTTTACGAGGCAGTTTTTAAATCAACAGTTTGATGGGTGTGTTGGAGAAATAAAACCTCTTGATCAATGTGGCAATCAATGTCAAGATGCTTCATCCTCTCATGAAAACTAAATTAGCAGCTACATGAAGTGCTACCTTATTTTTACATCATAGAATAATAGGAAGATGCAAAGGAGCCTACAATTCATGAAGTATATACATAGCTAATCCATTTTAAGCTCACATACCATTGCTGCCATACTTCTATACTACCTTTAATTCAACAATAGTTTGATAGAAAGGCCTAAAGAATGACAACCATTTAGATAATTTGATGACATGAAGTGCAAAGCAAATATAAGCTGTGAAGTAATTCAATATATTAAACAAAATATTTTACTAACATTGTGTGATGTATTTTCACAATGTTTAAAGGTTAATACTTGAATTTAATCATATAAAAGTACAAATTCAGTGACATTAGCTAAAGTTGGTCCTAGAATAAGCATCCCACAGCTTCGAGTGAAAAATTAATAAAACCCAAGTTAGTTTTAAACCTTTTCCCACCAAAAAAGTGATAAACAAGCCAGAGGTTCATATAACATTGAATTAACATCATCAGCTTTGCAAATATGAATGTTTTTCTATTTCTAGTTCTATATGAACCCATTAGCAGCTACAAAAAGCACATGACATAACTTTACCTTCTATGCTAAATTGGCTTAACAAATCTATACGAACCAATTAGCAGCAGAAAGGATCGTTTATATATATATATATATATATATATATATATATATATATATATATATATATATATAACAATCCTTCTTTCCTTGTCCAGCCAATGGTGGACCACTATCAGCAACTTGGGCTAACCTACCAACCTTCAGGTCTAAGCCAGCCTTTATTTTTAGGTCTGAACATGGCTTTGCTACCTCAACTTCACTTCTCACTTATGCTCAACTCAACGAGTCATCAGTTGAATCTATTTCAATTCAGTTAATTCTTTCACTTCATAGATGAGACACTATTCTCATTTTATGCTCACCTAGCATTGAGCTGGTTGAGATAATCTTTGAGTACACTTCAGGTACAACTGGGATTCCAACACCGGTTCTTGTAAAAGCAGGATCAGCAGTTCACAATGTAAGAATAGCAAGAAATTGGGAGATAGCACTCAACTAACAGTCCATTTCAACAACCTCTTTTGCTTTTATGCATATTATTTTCCTCTAAACTTTTCTTATTTTGCATCAAACCTATGAAAATTTATCACACAACACTCCAGAATAGTCCATTTCAATTACCACTTTCCTTTTTTGCATAAGATCATCCAAATTGCTTCTTTTTTTTTTGCATCAAGCTTAGTAAAAAAGTATCGCATGAAGTAGCTCTACTCCTAATCTGACATCGTTCATAAACATAAAGGACATAGAGCTTGCAATTTATGCAAAATTATAAATTTACATTTATCCTCAAATGTTCAAATCCTATAGCACTTCATTGCTATAATTTCAATTCACCCCAATTAAAGATAAAAGGCAAAATGACTAAATAAATTCCTCAATTTGTCTCCACTAAAATGACTAAAAAATCATTGTTCACATTTACAAATAATACTTGCATCTTAACTGAGGCTATGGGAACGATGGTGTTACTGTGCAAAGAACTTGGAGATGCCACCATTTTTGCATTTTATGGGAAACAGAGCAAAACAAACAACTCTTTCCCTCCACTACTCAAAAATCTCTTTTTTAGTTAATTCAGGGCACAAATACATATATAGTAGAAGAATCAACAAGAAACAAAAACCCCTTCGATTTAAAAAAAAATAACACTGCAAAAAAATGGATTTTACTGATGGATTTTACCGACAGACATATATTTCATCGGTAAAAGTAATATATTACCGACGGATTACCGACCAAACTTATAATTTGTAGGTAAAAAAAGCAATTTGATAAATGATGACATTTTTACCAACGAAAATAATAATTCATCGGTATTATTGGCGGGAAATGTTGGCGCCAATAGTTAGCAACAAATAACGACGATTATTTCTGTCGGTAAATAAATTTTTCAATTAATTGATGTAGTGATGGAATTTCCATTGGCAATACAAACATTTTTTTTATTTACCTACAGATGTTGTGATGGATTTACAATCCGCCGGTAAGTAAGTGGGGGAATATTTTTAAGATTAAGGGGTTTAGTTTTAGCTACGGTTTATTTTTGTAGGTAAGTCACCGGTAATTATTAATAAATATTTAATATTAATAAAATATATAATAAAACAATTTAGGGCAAAATAATCCCCATTTGTCTGACTTCTTTTTTTATAAATAGCCGCTCCAACACCTATCCTCACCCCCTATCGCCCACTCATCATCTCGTCCTATAATCTCTCACTATCGCTGGTGAACAGCGGTCCGGTCTTCCTCTCTCCTCATTCGTTTCAGTTACCACCTCCATCCTCGGCCTCTATTCTAGTCTCCTTTGCTCGCATCTCTTTGGTGTTCTAATAAGGTATGTCTTTGGACCGTTGGGGTTATGCTAGTTTTTTCTGTGATGCCAGTTTGTGCTCTCTCTTTTTTGTTCTCCTATTTGGTTGAGTGAAGTACAGAGGAAAAGGTTTTTAATTCCTTCGATCTTTGGGATGGAAGCTCCTGCTTTCTGCTGAAGGACTAGATTTACGATCTGGAGGTTTTATTGGGATGTTTTGTCAGGCTTTGGTTTTCAAGTCATTTTTATTGTTTTTCTTTTTGGCTTGAAGTTGAATCTCTTTTTTTGAGAAAAATACAAGAAATATTTGGGTGCATTTGTTTTTTGTTGATGTAATTAATGTTGCTAAATCTGTCTTTTATTTAGATAATTTTGACTCAATTATTCTTGGGATTTCATTTTCCTCCGCTGACTTGAAATTCTTGTAATATGGCATAGGGATGTGTTGTTTCTTATGTTAATTGGTTTTGCTGGTCTGTCAAGTTTAAGTAGGGATTATGAATGAACACTATGTATTTGGTTATTGGATGAATAAAAATTGATTAAACTTTGTTATCGGTGTTACTTGTATTTTTGAAGTTTAATTGTGACCTATGATCCACAAAGTTGAGGGTCGAGACAACTTTTTCCACTATAAGAAGTGTAGTACGTAGTCTACCTTTCTAGCTCTTTAAATTTATTGTGATTCAGTAAAGAAAACTTAGTTTAGGAATTATTTTGATCTAATATTAATTTAGTTATTAATATTTTTTATTCAGGCTTTCGTATTCTATTCATATAGAAATTTAGGATTACAAGTTATTTAGGACTTTTCTTGTATCTAGGGCTATTGTATCAATTATCTCTCTCTATGTTTTTCCTTGAGAATAAACTTGTTATGTTTATATGTTTATTGAGTTGATTCGGAAGAATCAAGGTAAGTGTATTCAAATGCTAGAAGAAGTTATAAATTTAAGTAGGTTCGATGCTGAAAAGTGTTTAACTATACTTGCCTCTGGTTGCCATCATAGCCCTTTGTGATGCTTGTTTCCTTTACCTAGGCTGGCTATAAATGTTTGAGAACCTTCTGAGTGGCTTGTCATTTTTTATTTATGATCTTTGCTTATAAAAAAATATAAATGGCACTCCTCATTTGAGAGTGCTATTAAGTAAAAATATATGACCTATATTTGAGCAATCTTTAAATTCTAATGTAATGCTTTTATTATTATGCACAAGTGAAGCAAAGCTGAATCATTTTATAAATTACTTGTAGAAGATGCATAACAACAATTGACAACCACAAACACACACACACATATGTGTGTGTGTGTGTTTTATACAGCTATATATATATGTGTGTGTGTGTGTGTTTATGTGTTAGTTGCTGTTTTATATATATCTGATCTTTGTTACTTTTATAAGTGTGTGTGTGTGTATGTATACACACACAGACACACACATACACACACTTATAAAAGTAACAGAGATCAGATTGTTGAGCTTTCGATAGTTGGCATTGGGCGCTTTTGTTTTGTTCTCATTTATTTCAATTTTGAGGATTATAGTGTCTTGGCAGTAGTTAATTCTCTTTCTTCCTAGTCTGGAAGTGGACAGGTTTTAGGTTATGCTAGTCTGGTTGCTTTATAGGTGGTTTGCTGGTTGGAGACTGGGTTGCGATTGGGGGTTAATTCGGTCGATTTGTATAGGTTATTTGCTGCTCTAGTTCTGTCCTCAGGCAGTGGTTGTGCTATTTTCTTTTATGGGTTGTCTCACTTCTTTCTGGTTAGCAGATATGGGATGCAGGTGGTATCTTAGAGATTGCTTTTTTGACTGGATTATTGGTTGTTTGTTGTTCTTTATCTTAACTAGAGGTTTCTATGGTTTGTTTTGCTCTGGTTGTTTGTTTTTCTCTAGAGTGTACTTTTTACACTTCCTTTTTAATTTAATAAAAATCCATAGCTTATAAAAAAAATAAAGTAACAAAGAGTCTTCTTCTTTTCTCTTAGTAGCTTTCTAGTGATTTTATTTTGTTTGAACTTTGCTTTCGTGCTATAGCTGTAGTGTTTCTATTTTCTGTATTTATTTTTGTTATTAATCCCCATCAAGTAGACTTCTACTTATTTTATTCTTTGATATGCACAACTTTTTCCCATGCTTCAGGGTTATGGTTTATCAAATCACATTAAAGTATACTGGGTCTTTTGTTGAATGAAGAATGCCAATTAACACATCTTTCTATTTGATGAAATGACAATGCTCATGGATGGGGAAGGGGTTGCAACAATACCTAATTTTTTACACCTTTTTCTATTATATTGCTCTTTTAATGTCTAATGTTTGTTTTAATGACTCTAATGGAGCCTCTGTTTTGGTTTGTTTTAACTGTAGAAGTTATATACTAGCCCATGTATTGCTATTTAATTATTAATTATAATAACACCAACTGATTATAAAAAAAAAGTTGTTATGTTAATTGGTTTTGTTGGTCTGTCAAGTTAATTATAAAGAAATCTAAAAGTTGTTAATTTAAACATGATTAGTTTTAAGCCTAGCAATCTCAGAATCTTTCTAAATTTTCCTGTCAGACATAATTTGCTTAAATTTATCCCCTATTTTTTACTTGTGTTCTCAAATATCAAAAGCATCAATACCATTTTTTACATAGTCATACATAGAAATACTTTCTCAAGGTTCAAAAGAATGGGACCAATGAACATCTTCCTCCCCCCAGGCCTAAAAGGAAGCAAGATATGCTTATAGGCTTGATTCCTCTTCTGTGCCTATGAACCCCATAACTGCTGTTGTTGTTGTTTCATCCTGGATAAATAATATTCCAGCAATCAGTTTATCAAATCAAGCAAAAGGTTTGTAGCTTTCATAAACCAATATTTATTTGGAAAATTTATTTTTTTTTGTCTCATTTCTTCCAATTTATATATACGCTGCAGGAAGAATTGTCGCAAATGATTGTTACAGTAGCACTGAGGAATCTCTTAGGAGAAAATCAATAAGAGAAACAATTGAGCTAGGAAAACATGGCCATCCTATGAGAGGTGGACTTTTCTCTTTTGCTGCTTAATAGGTAATGTTTGTCTTTTAGATAATGGCATCACAATAGTAATATATATGTATTGGTTTCCTTTTGTTCCACACCTAATTATCATATAGTTTTTCAATATATGTGGCTACTGCTTGTGACATAGGTCTAAAACCTACACATGACCACTTGTATTTTAAAATGTTTGCATGGGCATATACAATGTGTGTGTGTCCATGGTTGGGATTGTTATCTACCTTTGTTGACCAACACTGATATATCAACATATCCTGTTAACTGAATTTTTTTATATGGTGCTATTTGAACTTGTATCAGTATAATAAAGATGGGATCTGTGTATATTTAAGCTTGAGAGCATCGATGTAGCTAGATGGGTACTTAATAGTCGGGAAGTTTATCCTTGTCATAATGTCGAAACTGAAGATAATATGACTCCACTGCTATCAGCTGCTGCCGCTAGTTCTGTAAGTGGCATGCAAGATTTTTATTTTTTTTCTTATTTTCGTTCTATATTAATAAATATATTCATATAAGTTCAATTTAAAGCAATTAACTCTTTGTACTTTATAGTATGGATAATATGTTTGATGAGAGTTTTGTGCATGCCAGTTGAGCGGAGTCACAATGTTCAATCTTTCTATTCTCATAGCTGATACGTGGGCTATCATTTTTTGAATCTTCTTCTACTAGCAGGAGGTACTAATTAAGCAACCATTTTTCTGTAGTTAGAATTGAACAGTGAAAAGAGAGCTTTCATTTATGTACAATTTCATTTACTGAAGAAATTGCTTGTTAATTTTTTGAATAGTGAAAAGAGAGCTTTAGTGTTTATTTCATCTATATATCTTTTTTACTCTACATTTTATTTAAATTTACAATTTCTTTTTATACTTTCAGTCCAAACACCCAAATTCAGGTCTCATTCAGGTAATAGAGTAGTTGTTTTAAACATCCTTTATATTTTAAATCCTTCATTCCAAGTGACATCATAATCAGTTATTTCAAAAGAGTCTGAAAAATCCAACATGGGTGCCATAACTTATGGATTCTCTTATCCCAATCAGATTTACGAGGTAATAATTGATATATTATGATTGGTTTTTGCTTTTTTTAAATTGAGAATAAGAAAATAGAGAAGCAAGCTTGGCATTTGTAGTTGTTGAACAGTTATTTAAATTATAAATAGTAACTGTTTGTTCATTTTTTTATTTCTTTTCCTTTCTGTTTGAGAACAACTTTGCAATAATATGAAATCGAAATTAATTAATTATTTATTTATTTATTCGATTTTATGGTTCCAGTTTTGCTATTTAATTCTGCTATAATATATGTTTAGTTCTTTTTTTCTTTAATTTCATCTTAAAGCAGTGGTGCTCCCTAGTGGATATATTGGAGTGCTGGCATTACAAGTACAATTGGTCTAGAAGAAGTGGTGGTGGTGCTCCCTGGTGGACATACTCTAGTGCTGGCATTACAGATATGATTGGTCCAGCAATGGGATAAGTTCAATAATTTGAAGTTTTTATTATCTTTCCAAATGTTCTAAAAGCATTTAATGTTAAGTTTTATGTTTCGCATATAGATAGATCTTTTATTTTTTATATTGTGATTGACACAATATTTGTATAAATAAAATTTTAGATAATTTTTGGTATATATTGATTTTGTTGGATATTAAAATTATTAATTAATATTTATATTCACGTTAAATTTAGACTTTTTGTATTGATCTTATCATGTTTATTTTTCCTTTTCTAATAGGAAATATATAATTTTTGCGCAAATTTAGTAAAATGAACAATTCATATTATCGATAACTTACTGACGAAAATTTCATCGCTGTTATTTTGATAAATTCTCTTCCAAAATAATTTAATATTTTTATTAATTAAATTTACCAACGGATTACCAACAACAATTTCCGTCACTAAATGGTCAACGAGACGAAACATCCAACAAATTTTAAATAGAACTGCCGACATAATGTTTTTTATAAATCCATCGGTAAATCTGTCGGTAATATTTACTGACAAAATTTTTTGTTGGTAATTTGGTACCCACAAGCATTTTACCGACGGAATAAACCGACAGTCATTCCGTCGTTAAAATAATAAAAAATCATCGACAAGGTCAATTTCTGTGGGTAAAAGCACAAATCCTTGGGTACAAATCTGTCGATAAAATGCATTTTTTTGTAGTACAAAATGATAACCTTAACTGTGAGAAATTAGGAGTGGACACAAGACAGTAGCAGACAACAATGGCAGACAATGGAAGTGGATGGCAACAGTGGCTTGAATGATGGTGGATGCTTCACAGAAAAAAAAAAGATCACTGTTATAAACCTGAAATCCATATTTTATGGATTCTTATTTTTTGTTTTCATTTAAAAAACCAATTTTTATAGTGTTGTACAGAAACTAAAAAGCATATATGAAGCCGAACAAGTTTTTGTTTTTTTTAAAAAAATGGAAACGTTGAAAGCGCAACGTTCCCGAACAGAACCTAAAGATTTTTCATTTTTGTTTTTGTTGCTAAAATTATTTTTTAATTTTTTTTAAAAATAAAAACGAAAATAAATTTATCGAACATATTTTTATTTTATTTTTAAAAAAATCAAAAATCAAAAATAAAATTGTTTCCGAATGCACAAAAAACTGTTATTTTCCTTTTTCCAATTCAAACATGAAATCGATATAAGGAAAGAATTGGAAGGACTCCTTATTCAATTTCAAATCATCCGGTGAATGGTTCATGCAAGGTTTTCAAATGCGAGTTTTTACTTAAAAGGGCTTCAAATCTAAAAAAAAGACGAAGCTTAAAAATGCTTTTATTTCTTACACGTAACTAATTTTAAAATATGTCATAAAAACATATAAATATCAAATTAATTAATAAAATAATAATAAATATTAAATTTATTAAATTTTGATTTATTGAAAAATCAGTTTGAAATTGAATAAATTTTATCGATTAATTGATCCGATGAACTCTATTTCAATTTTTATTTTTAATATTTTTTGTTATCCATTTCGATTTTTGAGTATGGATTTACCGTTAGCATAAGATTAATCGGATTATATATATATATATATATATATATATATATATATATATATATATATATATATATATATATATAAGTGATTAGTTTTTGTATTTTGATTATAATTTTAAATTATTATGGATTTATAATCTTTACTAATAAATTTAAGTATGCAAAAATGCCATTAATTTCAATTTTATTTGGTTATTATTAAAATTATAGATCGATTAAATGATCCACTAGTAATTTTTTTCATTAATTTATTAATATCAATTTTTTAAATTATTAACTATTAGTTATTCCATTAAATTTGGTCAAGTATTCTATCAAATTATTAACTATATATATCATCCAATGTACTGTACCATCTTAATATTTACCTTTTTTTCATCATAATCTTCGTCAAAGTTATTGTTATTACTTTCAAAATTTAATGTATATTCATTAGAGAAAATATTAAAGCCATCATTATTCTATACATTTTGATTTTCTAATATTATTAAAATCATTTATACCTTCAGGCTTCAAACACTTATATATTTGCTAGATTTTTTTAGAGTTTAGGGATACAGAGAGAAAAATAAACGTAAAGATAGAATATATTTTATCATTGTTTTTTTTTGGGCTAAATAATAAATAGATTTGCGCATTATCCATTTTGATCCGCAAAAATTGATGTTATGAATAAAGTGTTTTAAAAGCGCGCTTTAATGTTTTACCGTTTTAAATTAGGCCCATTTCACTGGGACTTTTTTTATAAATAATATTTTTTGAAAAAAATATTAGAAAAATAAGGTGTGTCAGAAATTATTTAGAGAGAATGGAGTTTTTTTCTGAACACGCAGCAAAATGCTACGTTAGAGCGTTGGTATCCGAATCAGGATTGTGGGGCCCACTCGACTGACGACGCAACACGTGGCTGTTTCATTAGGAGCGCCGCTGAATGTCCGCCACGTGTCGTGCGCTCGTTGATGATGCAGCACCTAGCTGCATTGTCATTCGTGCAGGCGGTCCCCCCTTTCGCTGCTCGACATGTGTCGCTCTATCATTAATGACGAAGTGGGATGCTGCATTCTCAAAATTCTGCTCCCCTATAAATTCATTCAATTGAATTTTTCATGCCTATATATTTTCAATCGTAAAAATTGCTAAATATTGATAATTTCAAGCAAGCAAATGGAATAAAATTTTTTACTACAATATTATTATATTTTGAAGATCAATTGGTGGAACAGGTATTTTGTTTTAATTGGTTTTTGTTAGTTTAATTTATTAATGATAGATGTAATATAATATTATTAATATATTTTGTAATTTATTTATTTATGAACAGAATAGAATTGTCAGATCGGCAGTAATAAGATTGCATGAAGTATAATAATCGATTACAGGTATTTATTTAATTTGAATGTACTTTTTATTGTCATATTTATTAACATGGCATTAGATAAATATAAAAGAATATTTACTAATACTATAAATTATCAATAATGTATTTATTAATTAATATGTTAATGATTGTTAGACTATTATATCAATATAAATTTTAATTTATTTGTTGGTTAAAAGACATAAATTGAGAGATTGAAATCACAGCTATTGCAGTCATTGATTACAAATATTTTTTTTTAATTTAGTGTAATTATATTATCATATGTAGTAGTATAAAAGTTGATAAAATTGACAGTCAATAATTAAGAAGGCAAAGAATTGAGATGTTCATGACCTTGTTATTGAGTATAAAATTTTATGAGAAAATCGTAATTAAAGTAGACATGGTAGACAAATAATGTAAATTAATATTTGTCATGAAAATTAATTTTGTAATTTAATTAATTTTTTTTACTTATAGGTAGGTGAAAAATGTCATCATATATTAAAATTTATTTGCACACGGGAGGGGACATCAGTTATGGAACTGCAGGATTTGAATATGACATATCAGCACTAAATGTCATCACAAGGAGATTAAAACTTAAAAACAAGCCAACTCTTGCTGAATTGCGCCATAAAATCCATGTTAAAATGGGTTTAGGCATGAATGACGTGATTTCGAGAATTATATACAAGAGTCCAGTGTATAATGGAGGATCATTATGTTGGATGGTGGTAGACTTAGCTGATGATGATGACGTAGATGCAATATATGACAATTTAAGGAGATATGAACATTATACATTGGTGGAATTAATCATTTTAGTAGTTAGATCCAGTCAACCAATAAATTGTAACGATTATCAGATTGCACATGAAGGCTTTCAAATGGAAAACACAGGGACACTTCAACGAATATACGTTAATGATATTGGTCCCAGTCAGCCGGAGCAGTCAATAAGTCGACAAAACATTGAAATATTTTCTCAATTTAGGGGAGATAATATTTCAAGTCGGGCGAGACAATCTCAACGTCGACAGGATGGTGACTTGATTGGAAGGAAATTATCAATCGATTCTGGAGCAGATCATATACGAACGCAAGCAAGCCAAATTCCTGATGTATATACAAGGGAATCTCGTCCATCATTGAGTCGAATGATGGGTAATTTTCTAAGTAAATCCATCTTCAGACATAGATCAGGAAGTCATTTATCTGATAGAAATGTTTCATTTGGGACACTTGCTCAGTCGGGACAGAGTTGTGATCGCAACAGCCATCGATATTCTGTATCTCATATTCCAAAAGTCAGAAGGAGGAGTGTTGAAGCCCAAGCCACAGATGACAGACATAGGAGATCTATTTCACATATTAAAGATATCAATCAAAGTCGTTTCATGTTACAGTCTGAAGATGTCAATTAGCAATGGCAGTCTGCCAATAGGCAAGATGGTGATTTGCTTGAAGATGGCATATCTAGCGGCACCGATGTAGTTTGTGAAAATGAAGAAACCATTAACTTAAGTGAAGACGATGATTTTGTTGATGTTGTAGTTAATAATAACTATCTATCGCCTAATGATGATCCAAAACACGAAAATGCCAACATGAATGGAGGAAGTGATAGCTCAGAAGAAACTGGTGATGGCAATGAGTCTGAACATACACTAGAAGCCAGTCCATTAGCATCACTGCATCAAACTAGTGAGCCCGAAAAAGGTATTTTTACATTTTCGTCGGAGCATCATTATAATTTTGACTTCGAAGCTTCCCAGGTAGATATATCAGAAGGTGTGAACATTAATACTTGGGATGGTATGTCTGAGTTATCCACTGGCCTTGTTTTCAGTAATAAGGATGAAGTTAAATCTGCTGTCAAAAAATACTCAATAACGAGGAATGTTGATTTTAGAGTGGTTGAGTCGAAGCCAAAATACTAGGTTGTAAAGTGTGCACAGTCTAATAGCGGATGCATATGGAGATTAAAGGCAACAAAGAAGGGCTTAAATTCATTGTGGATTATCACCAGGTTTAGAGGGCTACATTCATGTTCGGGTGGAAAATCTTTCTATGGATCATAGACAATTAGGATATGAAATTATTCAAAATTGCATAGTGGGTATGGTAAGTAAAAATTCTACACTGGCCATTGATGTTATTATTGCTGCTATTAAACAACAATTTAATTATGATGTATCGTACAGTTATTTTCAGTTGCATTTGCAATTATGGAGTCTGAGAATAAATCAAGCTGGGCATGGTTTATGATGATGATTAGAAAGAACGTAACTCAGTAAATTGGTATTACTGTCATATTGGACAGACACGCTGGGATAATGGCTGTATTTCGCGATGAAACGAGTGGTTGGAAGGAACCTTTAAGTTTTCACAAATTTTGTTTGCGACATTTTGTAAGTAATTACAATACGCATCACCGAAACTCAACTATCAAGGACTTGCTTTACAAGGCTGGTAAGTTAATAAAGATTGAATATGTTATTAACTTTTTTTTATCCTAATTAATTTGTTATTATCAACATATAACATTTCAGGTGCATAATTTGAACCCCGCAAGTTCTTGGAGAAGATGGATGAGATCAAACAACTAGACCAAGATTCATACAACTGGGCAATGTGTATATCATTAGACAAGTGGATATTATCGGAGGATGGTGGACATAGGTATGGACATACGACGAAAAACATTGCTAAAAGTGTTAATAGCGCTCTTAAAGGTGTGCGTATGATGCCGATCACTGCGATAGTTGAGCATACATTTGCTCGATTGGTAAAATATTTTGAGAATAGAAGGGGTTTATATATGACCAAAATCAGTCAGGGTTTACGCTTCACACTAAAATACGTTGAAATAATGAGCAAACAGGCTAACCGCGCTAGAGCACATATTGTTGTACGCTATGATAGTCGGTATAAATTGTTCAAGGTTATTGCAGGCAGAGCACCGCAGGTTAATGTTGAGCCCAACACATATGTATTGAGCCTAAAAAAATGGGAATGTGAGTGCGGTAAGTTTCAAGGAACAAAAATGCCTTGTTCGCATACAGTCGCAGCATGTATCAATAGAAATCTTGATATGTTCCAATTTGTTGACAACTGTTATACCATATTAGAGTCATTTAAATGTTGTGAGGCTGAATTTAGACCTATGTTTCATAAAGCATACTAGCCACAGTATTATGGACCAACAATTAAAGCGGATATGGAATTGATGAGGAAGAAAGGTCGACCGAGAACATCTCGCATTCGTAATGAGATGGACAGACATGAATGGGACAATGCTTCACATTGCAGCAATTGTAGAGGTGTTGGACACAATAAAAAAATATGTAGAAGTGTTGTTGGACCATCCCATCAATATTTCAGTGGTTGATTTTTACTATTAGCACATTGATATTGTATCGTGGTGCTTAAACACTATATTTGTATGTAATTAATGATGTATTTACGTAATTAAAATGAATGAGTTGTATTAATACTTACTATAAGAAAATAATGTACAATACATATTACCAAATAGAAATTTAATATCCACGTAAAAGATATATTAGACCATATAACTCGCATTCAGTATCTCCTACTATGAGAAGTGGTAGTGTGGGTTGGTGTTTCTGGATCCATCTCATATGTACATAATTATTAACCTGTCCAGGACACAATAGTCCACTAATGCAACGCAAGATCCATGCACGGACACAACATTGTATATGATATTTCGTAGCATCGACCGGTAAGTGGCTAAATTCTTCAGTCAACCACCTCATTCTTAACTTTAGACCTCTAAAATTTTCTTCTGGGGGAACAATGCCCAAGAGCCGACCACACATCTCCTGATAGTCGTGATTTAAATATCCTGTAATAGGACATCCTTCCACAGGTAAGCCGGTGAGTATTTGTATATCTTTCAGAGTTATTGTAGCTTTGCCAACGGCCAGATGAAAAGTATGAGTCTCTGGCCTCTACCTCTCGACAAGAGCAGTTATCATGTCAGGATTAACATTCATAACACCGATCTGAGAGACACCATAGAAACCTAATAAATGTAGGTAAGGTATGATCCTTTCATCAATGTTCCTATAGTGACGCTCAACACTAGCTCTACATTCAAATAGAACATCCGGTTTAGCCTGAAATGAATTAATTTATTTAATAAACAGACATAATATATATATTTAAAAATATTATAATTTTTCATTTTAAGTTACAATATACTTACGTTTTCGTTCATACCGCATCAGCTTGGTGCTTGCCATTCAAAGTAAGCAGCTCATCATTAATTGGTCTCGGATTAATATTTTGTTTTTTGCCAGAAGATTCCATTTTTTATAACCTATGTCTTAATACACTGATATGTGTTACATGTGCACGTTTAATAAAATTATTTATTATATAATATTTGAACACTTTTGAATAAAATATTCTAAATAAAATTATTAATATTTACATTTAATAAATTTGTATTCCCTACATACATGCATCACTATTATCATTAATGAATTAAATATCTCAATAAAAAATTAAGATAACATAAATTTCACCCACAACCAAAAATTAAGGTAACATAATCCATTATTTCTTACTTCTTATAACAACTATATTTTTATATGTTAAATTTTTCTTATATGCTTGATCCATTATTTTTTACTTCTTATAACAAGTATATTTACCATATCATACTAAAATTTAATTTTGTAATTTATAGCATGTTAATACATCAAATTAACTTGCTTTTTTCTCTTGACTTTTCCAATATAGTCAATAAAAATATCTCCATATTACATAATAACATTATATTTAAATATTCAATAATTTAATAAAATTATAAATTATACTTACCTCTAATTTTATGAAGATCAAGTCTTGTAGTTGATACCTTCAAAATGTGATAGAAATTCAAATGCAAGATGCAAGATGCAACATGACCAAAATGCAATTGAAAACTTAAAGGAAGGAGAGTGTAAGAGAAGGAAGGGAAGTAGAAGGGGTAAAAATCGGGTTAAATAAGGGGAAGGAGGGTAATAATTGCGGTCAATAGGATTTGACACATCAGTAGGGGGCCACGTGGGTCATCTGACAACACAACAACCTGTTGCGTCATCCATGTTTGCTCGACACGTGGCACGCAGGGGAGGGAACGACTGACAATGCAGCCAGTCGCTGCGTCATCAACGAACGCGCAACACGTGACGGGCGTTCAGCGATGCTCCTGATGACGTAGCCACATGTTGCGTCGTCAGTCGAGTGAGCCCCACAATCCTGATTCGGACACCAACGCTATAACACAGCGTTTTGCTGCGTGTTCAGAAAAAAAAAACCCCAATCCCTTAAATAATTTCTGACACACCCCATTTTTCTAATATTTCTTTCAAAAAATATTATTTATAAAAAAGTCCCCCTTTCACTTTACTTCTACCACAATAAATTTTTATCTATTAATAAAGGTATTTTTCCTTTATTAACACCCACAAGCTTATGAATGGCCTCAAGATATACCCACTTATTAGTTAGATTTTTCAACATATTTCCTTTTCAAGTTCCATGCTACCACCAAATTAAATGGCGAAGCAAAATGCGTTAGAGTATATATAGCCAGATACTTCAAAGGACTGCTGCATATAGACATGGAAGATGAAATGGATGGTTGAGATATTTGAGATTTAGAATCCAAGTGCTAGTAAAGGAACCATATTAGTGGGCTTCAACCATACAAGAAGAGGAAGAGAGACAGAACGGATAAACTTCAAATACATGAGACTACAAATTTGCTTCAAATGTGGAATAATTAGGCATTAGAGTAAGGGTTGCACCTTCAAGGAGGAACCATACAAGGCTACAAAAGCAAGGTCCTCAAAACCCAAATACATCATCAAGATGCAGGTTGAACTATCCATGCACAAACATTTAGAGGGACAAGGAAGGCATAATTTTGGGGTTGTTGAATCTGGAAGAAGAAGTAAAACAACATGCACATGCCAGCTAAAGCAAGTATGAGTAAAGCCACTTATTTCACCCCAACTGTATATGCAATAAAAGTTTGTAAAAGACTAGGTCTGGTATGAAACTCCTGTCCCACCAAAAAGCGGCCACAATTATAAATTATTATTATTATTATTATTATTATTATTATTATTATTATTATTATTAGCTCAGGAAGCCTTAAACAAACTTTTCAAATCAAACAACCTTTCCCATATCCCTTGAAAAGTTGAATGCAGATACAACCACCTTTTATTAGGGATGATCACGGGCGGGGAATCCCCGTCCCTGGTGGGGAACCACCCCGAATGGGACGAAAAATTTTCGAAAAATTTTTTCGTGGGGACGGAGATGGGGGAAAAGTATTCTCCGACTTAAAATTCGGAACGGGGACGGGGATTGTGATCCCCGCTCCGAAATTTTCTCGCCCCCGAAATTTAATTACTAAATTTAATTATAATTATATAATTTAGCTTTAAATTATATTTAATTTTAATTTTATCAATTGTTAAAATTTATATTAGTTTGATTTGTAATTGAATTTATATTTTTAATTATTAAATATTATATTTTAATTATAATTAATTATTAAATATTATATTTTAGTTATAATTAAATTTTTTAAAAAATAAAAATATTTTTTATGCAGGAACGAGGACGGGAGGAATTTTTCCTCCGAAATACTATCAGTTCCCGCTCCCGCCCCGTCCTTGCACGGGGCAGTAGGTGGGGAGGCATTCCCTGCCCCACCCTTGCACGGAGCAATAGGTGGGGAAGCATTCTCCGTCCCTGTCCCGTCCCGCGATCATTCCTACCTTTTATCCTACCCAAAATCGCTGAATAAAGAAACTTTTGATGTGATCAACATGATTAACATTCCCTCACCAACCCTTTTTAACACAGCCCTGGGCAAAAGGGTTGTAACTTGTAAGCCTAAACACAAAATAGCCCATATATGCCTATATATATATGAATTAGAAGGGGAAAATGGCAGCATTGAAGCATAATATGCCTATATATATATATATATATATATATATGATAACAAGTATAGGAGAATCCTCGAGGTGGAAAAGCAACATGAAATAATGATATGAGAAGTAATATATACAAAGCAACGGAAGAGAGAAGCAAGAAACCATAGGGTAGAAATCAAACAGATGAAGATGAACCAGAGAATAACTGTAAGGATCCAAATAGAGGAATGTGAATGTATGCATCCCATTGATAGTCAGATCACAAAAAGTAAAACCTGATCAAGTATGACAAAATCGATTGTCTCCACTTCGCCAGTGTTCCAACCTCTGTGACCTTAGTTTCTCCAAATTAAATCTTACCTGTGACCTTAGTATGTCCAAATTAGACAGTAAGATCTTCCATTTTGTTAGTGTTTTTGGCTTTATAATCTCAACAATATCCAAAATAAAAGAAAGGAAATGATATGGACCCCATTAATAGTCATTCAGATCTCAACTTCGTTATTGTTCTAATCGTTATGCCCTGAGAATGTCTAAATTTTTTATTTAACAATCAATGATTTCTAAAATGTTTTTGTTCTAGTAACTAATGGAAGGCAATCAACTTCTAAATAACACTCCACTTTTTTCAATTATATTTCAAACACACCATATTTTCAAAATATTTATTTAAAGTGGATTTTTTTTAATAAAAACCCCAATAAAATTATTTTAAATTCTAACATACCCATTTTACTCGTTAATTTAACTAATATTATTTGGGAAAAAAACTAAAAATAAAAGGGCAGAAAAAAGAAAAAGTATTCCCGAAGAGTTCTATTGCCGGAAGCCAGAGCCAAACCAAAACACGAAACGTTCCAACCTGTGGTCCGCAGCCTCCACGTGCCTCCATTATGCTCTTTCTAGCGAGAGGTCGTCAATGAATTGCTGTTACTACTCTTCTACTTTTGTGAATTGGGTCCCACTTTCCCTCCAATTCTAGCGGAGATCCCTTCGAATCTTCTCCTCCATCATCTTCACAATATCTAATTCTTTCCCTTCTGCCTTCAAATTTCACCCATCACCCACCCACTTCTTCAAAATACTTCCTTTGCTCTTATTTTGGTTCCTCAAGCTTGTAATTTTTGAAGCGATTAAAAACAAAGAAATATGGATTCACGTTTTCTGCTGATTGATATCCAGAGTTCTTGTTATTCAGCTCATCAAATCCCTCTCTCAACTACTCTTACTTATCTTTCCCATATCACTTCGTCGTTTCGCCGAACAAGTGGCGTGCATAGGCGGATTTCCTCGTCTAGATCATCGACATCGTCCGTTGTTCGGGCTCCGGAAGTTCGTAGACCGTCTGATAGGCACAAAACAAAAAATGGGTCGGGACTAGAAGCCGGTAGTTTGGGTTTGGTCTCGATTCCTTCGAGTTCTTCCTGCTCAGTTGCTAATTCTGAGTTGGATTCGTTTCTTGAACTGTTGCCTTTGAGGATGAGAAAAGAGTTACGTAGGCATGGAGAGATCAGTGAGTTGATTGAAGTAGTATTGGATCTGGGAAGGAAGCCTCTTGCAAGGTTTCCATCTGGGGATTGGGTTATTTCAGAGCAGCCTGTGAAGCATGATGATCTAAATCATGCCATATCAAAGGTGAGAAAATGAATGGGATGTCCTAATAATTTATTTTTATAAGCTTGTAGAAGTTACTTGTTTTTGTTTTATGGGGAAGGTGATTTTCTACAAAGGAATATGATTCCTGTAAAAAATACTTAAATATGCTGACATGGAGCGGAATCCATGTGAATTATGTCATTTTACTGGAACATTTCTTTAGAATTTGGGGTAAAATGCATGCTTGGTGTATATGAAATTATATGCATGAAAAGGATGGTATAAGCAAACGACTTTTACAGTTTTCTTTTAAGGCCTGAATAGGACATTTTGAGGATTAATTTATTTGCATTATCATATTATATTATTTATTAATTTTCTGGGTCTTTTCAATTGCATGCGTAGAAATCGATCAAGATGTTTTTACATGCTTACTTTGTATAGGAAGCTGCTGCTGCTGCTTCTTCTTCTTCTTCTTCTTCTTTATTTATTTATTTATTTTTCTGAATAGTAGTTAGCAATCATAAATCGGAGTGTTTTGCATCATAGAGGATGGGAAATAGTATTAACTTGTGTAGAGCGAAAGTGGTGAAATGTCTATAGCATGCCATGGAGGGATACTCAGATTGTGATCTTTGTGACATTGGATCTTATAATGACTTTAATATATTCAATGATATTCTATCGTAATTATGATTTAGAAATAGGATTGCTGTGGAGAGGATATGTAGTTAGTATTTTGCCTTAAAATGCTTTGTGCTTATGCTTAGGTTGGTGATTTTTCTGATGACAACCGTTCGGGTATTGATAGTTCCTTGCATCGCATTAGCGCCATTAGAAACCGTAAATTGCAAATTATTGGTCTCACTTGTCGGGTGGGTCGAGCAGTTTCTGGAAGTGCTGAAATTATCCGTGACTTGGTTGAGGGGAGAGGTTCCATCTTGGTCATAGGCCCCCCAGGAGTTGGTAAAACAACCTTAATCAGGTACTGACAGCTCCTGTATATAAAACAAGAAACTGCATAGAAGTCTATTTGGCATTTTTTGCATTTAGCGGATAATTTTATAATGTAAATACATTCTATTATATATATGCATGTGCGCACACATTTTTATGTATCTTGGTACAGGTGCATTCCATGATTAAAGTTTTTGCATATGATATTTGAAGAATTCCTATGTCTTTAGAAACTATTTCAAGCATGCTTTAAATTCATGAAGTGAAATTTATCCACTTGTAGTTTTCAAATTAACATAGATCTATTAGAATAACTCTGATAGTTGTTGGGTTTGTATTTTTCTTCCAACATTGCATCAACAACTCAGATGTTCTAATACTGCAATTTCTTCAAATGAAATCTGCCTTTCCTTGGTCTGTGTGCACAGAGAAATTGCCAGGATGCTTGCAGATGACCAGGGAAAACGTGTTGTTATTGTAGATACGTCAAATGAGATAGGAGGTGATGGAGATGTGCCCCATGCAGGAATAGGTCGTGCAAGAAGGATGCAAGTTCCAAATGTTAATATGCAGCATAACGTGAGTCAATTTGATTCTGCAGTTTAGCTTGATTATATTTTGCTCAAGTGATTGATTTTTTCACCTCTTTTATGTTGGCCTTAATGAATCCTTCAGGTTATGATCGAAGCAGTAGAGAATCATATGCCAGAGGCTATCATAATTGATGAGATTGGAACAGAACTTGAAGCCTTAGCTGCCAGCACCATAGCTCAGCGTGGAGTTCAGCTTGTTGGAACAGCCCATGGAATGACCATAGACAACATAATAAAAAATCCTTCATTACAAATTCTTGTCGGTGGCATAGAGGTATGAAGTAACTGTTTTCTCGTTTCACTCTACCTGGACTCGAATAGATATGGACATGTCAGATTAAGTGTATGCTGTCTGTTGGCTGTGCCATAAAAGTTACTTTCTATTGATACATTGGGTGAAGATATACCCTAAACCACTGTTTGTAAGTAACTTACTGAGTTATTGGTTTGTTCATTTGAACAAAGAGTGTAACTCTTGGAGATGAGGAAGCAAGGAAAAGGAAGGTGCAGAAGACAATTCTTGAGAGGAAAGGGCCTCCAACATTTACATGTGCTGTTGAGTTGATATCTAGGACGGAGTGCCGTGTTCATCACAGATTAGATTCCACAGTAGATGCTATATTGGCAGGTACTCTTGTGTTTAGCTCTCTCTCTTTCTTTTTATTTGATATTGCATTTATAAAGTCATCTTGATATTGAAGTTTTACACAATTGAATCTTCTTGTCATCTTCTCTGAATATCAGGAAAAAGTCCTTTGTTTGAAATTCGCCAAATGGATACCGAAGCTAATGATTCTATCAAATCTGTTCAAGTACTTGTAAATAACCCCTCAGAAGAATATGAAGAAACAGATACTAACAAAAACAAAGGTGGTAAAATAGAGTCTGATGAAGAGAATGAATATTATCCTCCAAACATGTTGAAAAATGTGAAAACAAGTGGATACGTGAAAAGGAGAAGTTCGCCAATATCTGTCTACACTTGCAAGGTAAACCGGTTAAAGGTTATGTTAATTTATCATGCGCCTTTAACTGGAGGATTTTTATGGAAATTTCAACCGTCAATTCATATATAATATGAAGAGAATTTGACCTGTTAATTTTCGTTTCCTTATCAGAATTTACAATTCTTCCATGACTAGTTAATCTACCTTCATAATCTTTCAGTCGGCATGGTGGATTGAGTATTTCTGCTGTATTTTTTTTTTTTCCTTTTTAGATCCTTGAAGCTGATCTATTACAAGTGGCGATGGTGATGGGGCTTCAGGATGAGATAGAGGTGACTGATGATATTGAAACAGCAGATGCAATTTTAGCATCTACTGCAGAAATGAATCAAAACCCATGGATTCGTGGAGTAGCTAAATTCCATCAGTTGCCAGTATTTGTTATTAAGGTATACCAGTGCTCTTGTTTGCTTACAAGTTTTGAGATAAGTTGTATTGCCAGAAGATGATTGTTTTGGCAACGTTTTTTTGATGTAATGAGCCATTAAATCTCTTCTTAGTGTTGCCAATATTTCGATTTAAGGTTAATGAAAAATGTGGGAGAAAAGTTTGCAAGAATAAATATATCAATGTGCGATGTATAGTTAATATTATCTCTTCTTTGTGATTTGCAGTCAAATACAATGGCACAGATGGTGAAGGCAGTTCGTATGATTCTTGGATTGGAATCATTTGGCTCCAAATATAAGCAGCCAACCAAAAGTTCATTTGACATAGAAATTGAAGACGATGCGCCAAAAAGGAAACCCACATTGGAAGAGATCGATGCTTTGGAGGTTCAATACCCACCTTTTTATTTTTTTTTTCTTGTTCATTAATTAATATTCTTTTGATCAGGTTTCGTCATCAAAATGGAACCAGCAGTCTATAGTCATGGTTCTTACTATGCATCAATTGCTGATTTAGTTATTTTTAAACAGGAGGTTCGGCTTGCAATTGAATATATTGTTATTCCTGGTGGAGAGCCAGTGGAGCTTCTCCCCAGATGCTCCGAAATAGTTGCTCGGCAATTAGCGCTTGTAGAAAGTTATCAGTTGACTGCAGAAAATTCGGGAACTGAGCTTAACCCCAGGTTGCAGATTCTTCCATTGAGAGCTAACAAGAACACTTCTAAATCGCCCAAGTCTTCTTCAACCACTAGGAATGAGACAAGCTCAAAGTCACGGACTAGCAACGGTGGAGGCACTAGCTTTTCTCGGCTGCCCCTTCTTCCTCATTAATCTGCTAACATTCAAATAGTCAAAGATTTCTAATCTTTGGTTGATTGATGTCAATTGTTGTACAGTCACTGTACATTATGTTTGACGTAATTGTCTAGCATTCTCAATTTATGTAAATCCTATTTATTTTTCTTGTCTCCGCAGTGTTGATTAATTATCACTTTGTTCTTATTTGTTTTGCCTGAAATCATATTTTATCTGGAAAGTAGGATGGTTTTCCTCTAATAGCTGCCTCCTGTTCCCTTTACATCTATGCTTCCGCGAGTAATTAGCACCTCTAGTCCTTTAAACTTTGTAACGGAATAATCCCTCATCTAAAATATTGATCCCAAAACTCCTTGATGTATTAAAAACTTCCCACTAAACTCCTTATGGCAGAATTACCTCTGGTTGCCAGTTAAAACTAGAATACATGGCGCCAACGAATATTGCTGAATCAGCCTTCTCAAAGCAAAATTGTGGGTCCCACCGATTCTAAAAGAATCTAAGTGCCATTTGTTCTCTCTCTAATCAATCTCTCTCTTTGCAACGGGAAGAATGGAGAGCAGCATTTCCAAACGCAAAATCAGATGTAAATTTTAAGAAATCCTAAACATTTGTCAGAGGAATAAAATATTCACATCTCTCTTATGAAATAAGAGAGTAAGAAATTGTAGTTTGCTTTTGCAGAAAAATAAAAGTTTGAAGCTTGCCACGTGGTCCACTGAAAGTGAGAATCCTCATTTCACGAATGAGATTACCTATTCAGCTAGTGCAGCTTCAATGGAAAAGGAGGGGCACCATTGCCTAACGGTCCAAAATGTATCAGACCAGAAGGTTAGGCCCATTTACATAAATAAAATAGTATTCTGTTTTTTATTTTTTTAAAAAATTAAAGAATTTATTTTTTGTAAAAAATTTTAAAAAATTACGTTCATTTATTAATAAATAAAAATTATTTTTTTTGAAAACAAAAAATAAAAAAATAATAAAACATGTTCATTTATTAAAAATGAAAATATTTTCTAAATTAAAATATCAAATTATATATTATTAAAAGAAAAAATTTATACTCTAATTTTTAAAATTGAAACAATACATATATATTGATTAAATTATATGTGAATTAAAATGATATCATTTAAACTAAAATTTTTATGAATTGATGAACATTATTTAAAAAACAATAATAATGTAAAAATGCAATTAATTTCTAATTTGTATTATCATTATTATAATCATTCCACAATTGATCAGCAATTACATCTCTAACTATTGCTATTTGCATTTGTTTGAATAAATCAATATTAATATCCTCATGTTGTACTCTAACAGTAACTTTTTTAGACATTATTATATCTTTTTGCTGTAGAATGTAAATAATTTATCAGCTCTATCTTCCATCTTGATAAAATTGTACAATGTGCAATATGCAATAAGAATAAGCTTTTGTCGACATAAAGGATAGTTTGGTATTGATTTTGAAACTGAAAATCTAACTTGTAACACTCTGAATGCCTTTGCTATCACATTACATAAGGATGAATGCCTCTGGTTAAATAACTCATATTTTCTTGTAATTCTTCCTCATCCATGAAGGTCACTTAGATGATATCTTTCACCACGATATGGAGCCAAAAATCCCGATATATTGGGATAATCAGCATATGTGACATAATGATAATTTACAAAATAATATCTATGTTAATTAAATGATAATAACATAAGTCAATATAAAGGGAGAAACGATAACAAAAACTTTTACCACAACTTGGAAGGGGAAAATTATTTTCCTGATTTGTTAATGCATTAAGAAATACTCTAGAATCATTTATTATCCCTTCTCATTCAATGTACATGAATGTAAATAACATATTGTGAAAACATACAACCATAATATTTTGTGTCATAAGTGTTATTTTTTACCACGAAAGGTCTTTTGTTTAAAAGCTAGTGACCAAGCTGCCACATGAATACTATTTATTGTGCCTACACATTTTTTTTTACCAGACAAAAGCAAAATATAAAATGTTCATTTACATAAACTTTCAATCCAATATCTTCTTCTATTGCCACGCATCAAGATAGACATTTTTCTCCATTCTAGATTGACAAACTTTTCGGTGCTTTATTATAGGCAGCACTAGAAATATCTTCTATTTCTTCCAAAATATTCATACATGTCTCTATAATATATGAATCAATTTCAACACTTATAACTTAACTGCTTTCTATTTTATATCTTTTGGATTTTGCTAATTCTTTTTATCCCACATTTTCCAAACATGAATCTAATTTTTCAAATTTGGTTTCTTTCTTAGCTCAATTAGAGCCATGAATGTAATCGATAGGCACTTGCTTATCATTTGAACTACAAGCACCAATGTTTTCTCATCTGATTCATGATGAATGCCCTTTTGAAGGAATTCTTCTTCAATTTGGCATTCGTCATCTGAAATATAAGGTACTTGTGTATAAGCATGGTGTAGATGCCCAATATCAGTAGATTTACTGAAATTTTGACCTAGTAAGTCATAATACTTGCACCCATTTTTCTCAAATTCTTGTGCTTCTGTAATTTAAAAGGCGTAACATTTTAAATATTGATATCTGTAATATGTATCTTAATGTAAAAAAGTAATAATAAAAAATTTAAATCAATAATATATTTGCCTTGTAAAACATTTGTCAAATGTCTTTAACAGCAAATACAGTGTTTGAATATGAATCATAAGTTACTCTGATATGCTCCAATAATTCAGTAAATTGTCAATGCTTTTATCCGAAGATGATTGTATTTTTCCTTTATCTTTGCAATACCATATTTTCTCCTACTACTATAAATAATTTTTCATCCATTTCTTGCCAATCAGATGGATTAAAAATGGTGTTGTTCCATTTGGATCATTTTTAACTCTCTCATATAAAATATTTAAAAAAGCAAGTTCATTACTATCAAATCAATTTTTTGATTCTTCACCATTTCAATTATTTTCCCTATCTAATTATCTATATATAACAAAACTTCCATTATATGAAGCACAAAAAATTTTAAAAAATATTTTAAACACATATTTGAGAATTAAACAGATAACAAGAAATAGAATGAGAAATCCAATTAAATCATAAATTATATCTTGTATATTTAAATCAACTCATGATCATTCAGATCAAAATAATGATTTATTACTTGCACTCTCACTACAAAAAAAATGATTTTACCGACAAAATTTACTGACGGATACATAATTTGTCGCTAAAAACAAGATATTACCGATGGATTAGCTACGGAACAACAGAGGTATCGGTAAAAATAAAAAAGTTGCAGAATGATTATGTTTTTAGTGACGAAAAAGAAAAATGGACTGCAAAATTGACGGGAAAGAGTGGTGCTATTTTAAATGTTGTATAATTTTAAATGTTTTATTGACAGAATATCTATGGTAATCTGTCCCATAGGTAAATAATGGGGAAATATTTTGGCGACGGTAGTTTTTGTTGGTATCTGTCACTATTGTTTTTATTAATACAAAATAAATGTTTAAAATTTACCTTTTTATTTTTTTTGTCCAAATAAATTTTAGACTAGATATTTTTTCATTTTTATTATATATAATTTTTAATGTAAATAATTAATATATTTGTTTCATATGCATATATTTTAATTATATGTACAAAAGTTTTTGTTTTATGAATACTTAAATATAAATTTTTTATTTTAATATGATATACAAATCTGATTCATATGACTTATATTTTTTATTATTTAAATTTGACTCGATCAGTATGTAAAGCAACTCATGTTACTCTAAAAATTTTAGATCAAATTAAAGATTAATTCATAATAATTTATAGTATAAAATTTAACTTAATTTAATTTTTAACTTAAATTTTTATATTATTATTATGGATAATGACTTTTCTATTTTTAATAATAATAATTTATTATTATTTTTGTACAACTAAAATTTAATAGATACATATATTTTTTTTATAATAGATACATATATATATTTATATAAAAATGAAGTTAGACATCAATTTGTATAGTCAATATTTATTCTATTGGAAAGTTGATTATGCTTAGAAAATATTCAAGGAATTTTATAGCTTTTTATCAATTAGTCTCATCCATCTCTCTTTGTCTCGTCCTCACTCGATTGGATCTCTCTCTTTACATTACTCTATCTGTCACTTGATTTGCCCCCTCTCTCTCTCGCCCTTACCCGATTTATCCTCTCTCTCTTTCTTATTTTCCCTTTCGACTTTCACTCTCCGAAAAATCGTTGAAACAGCCACCCTTACCTCAATGACTCACCGTCTCGACCCCCGATCACCTCCCAGACACCACTGTCACTAGCCGCCATTGATATCGTGGAGGCCCAAGCAGCTAAGGTTTGAAAATTTTTGGGTTTTTCTTTCTTTAACGTTTTCTTCTTAGCTTGGTTTTCTTTGATTCGGGATATGGGCCGATTGGGTTATGTAAGATAGGGTTTCTGTGTAACATTGATCACAATTCTGATGAGTATTATCTTTGTTTTCTTTTCGAAAAAAATTTACATTTTTTTCCTTTTTTCGAAAGCCCACAGCAACTGACCAGAGGGGTTAGATCGAACATTCAAACTTGAAGGGGCAACAAGGGAGGATGTCTTAATCTTCTTATTCACAGTTACATCTTCTCTCCTTTTTGTGTAACATCTACTTCCATTTCCTCTCTCGCGTCTAACCGTAATTCTTAAAACATAGCAAGGTAAATCTTTTAACTGATCTTTTTTGGTTTGTCCATTTTCTGGATCATTGGCAGCTGAATTCTGTTGATTAATGATGTGGACTGAGTTTGTTTTATATAGTTAGCTCATTAAGAGTGGGTTTTTAGTTTGATTGATTATTGTAGTTGAATTGCCAGATCCATTATCCTTACTTGGTCTATGGATCAGTAATGTTTATGAATTATGGGTTTGGCTTTTTGAATTGTGTATTTCTATTTTTATGAAATGGTTTCCTATATCTAGAACTTTAATTGCATTATCCGCTTCACTTGACATCTCTGGCTATAAAAAAATTAAAAACTTGGATATGATTGTTCATGTAAATGTTCTTTTATAGAGCTAATAACCCAAAATGTATATATTTGTGTATCTTGACTATACTATTTATATGGTTTATCATTTTGTCTCATGTTATACCTTTCAAAGAAAACATAGTATGCTGATTCTAATTTCAGGGTATCGGTTCTGCAACATATAAAAATGGTGAAGATTTTAATTCATTGGCTCTCGTTGAAGCTTGTTGTATATGCATACATGTAGGATTATATCTTTCAAATAAATTCAAGGAGAGGTTTATGTCTTGTTTCTTATTTGCTTTCTTTCTCTTTAGCTTCTTGTATTGTCTTATTTTTTTGTTATTTTTTTACTCTTTGGCCTCTTTCTCGATTTGATGATTGTGGAGTATTGTTGAATTTGCTCATTATTTTTTTTTTTTGATTGGGTTGTTATAATTCTGTTTTACTGGTTTTTAGGGTTTTATTACTCTCTCTATTCTGGTGTTTTAAGAGCCAGTCTTTGGTGTTTTACTGGTCTTCAAGTAACATAACCACAGGTTTTGACAACGGTAAGTATTGAAATGTATATATTAGCTCCCTAAAATTTTTGATATTACATTTTTACCAATAAAATTTTATATATTGGACAGAAAAACTATTATTAATTCCAAAAACTATTATTAATTCTACTTGCTCTCTATTATGGATGTTTCATCTTCTCATTTGCTTGAATTTAATTATCAATGTTGTGAAATTATGCATATCTTCATCTTTTTCTCACCCTTTGTTGTTTTCGTAGTTGATTTTATTTGGGTTTTGAATGTAGCAAATAGAGTTAGCTGGTGATTATATGATAAAGAAAATAGGCCATGTATGATTTAGTTTAGAGTTATCTATTTGCCAACCTTTTGATCATAAGATGATCAATTAGAAGAGATTTAAGATGTTTATTGCTGCTTTGCCAAACAACAATTCTCCTTTTTTTGAGTGCTTGGTGTGTATTTCTTATGTACAAGGGTTTTACTGCTTTTCTTTATTGTCATTGAGGTTATACATAGATGCTTCAGCATATTCAGAGAGGGTTTCATTATTCTCTCTTGTTATTATTTTATAATTTTGTACTTGTTAGGTTGGGCTCAAAACTTACTCTTGAAAAGCAGTTGAAGGAAGAAGTAGATACAGTCATGAAATGCATGCCTCTTTTTTATTTACTTTTATCATTTAGTCTACCTATATTTAATACTCTGTTAGTTCAAAATAATAGGCACATTTTTCTTTTTATTCTAATAAAAAATATACAACACTTGCTTTTTTAATCCTATAATTAGCAGTGTACATGTCTGCTCAATGACACTTGCTATGAGAAGTACTGCGGGTAAGCTTTTGTTTAATAAATAAAATATTTTGATTTTTTTAAATCCTTTATTTTCCTATATATGGGTGGGATTTCATTCAAAGAGTTGCATCCATTATAAATTATTTAAGTGTGCTGGCGACATTGTTGCAGATAAAAGGTTTTGTTATTGGAGTTATTTATCATTTCTTGCTATTGTTATATGATGCTGTCATCTCATAGTTCTCTTTTTTATATAATTAGGTGAAATCATTTTAGTGTGCCTGCCTATTGTCGTTAATATGAATACCTATAAGAAAAGTTTAGGTGTTAATTAATAAAAATAAAGAATTGGTAATAGTTAAAATGTTAATAAAGGTTTGGATCTATTTTGCATATTGCTTGTCTTTTTATAGTGAGTTAATCGGTGGCCTATTACTTATCGTTTTACAGTGACTAAGTAGTTGAAAGTTAAATGACTTGGCATTCAGCTATCTTGATAGTAATTATATGGTGTTAATTTGCAAAATCCCTGCTGTTGGGTTCCCTAATTTGGTTCATGGGCATATGTGCCTATTTACTCTGCCCATGCTTCCTCAGTCAACTCTGGTAGCAGTTTCTAATTAATATTATTTACATTTTTTTAATTCAAACTCATATATGCTATTCAGCTTAATGTAATAAAAAAATAGCTGTTTATCTAGGAACTCTTGAAAAATAGCTCTTAGGTGATGGATTATGGTATAGAATTTTAACTTTTCCCTTTTAATCAAATAGCTATTAGGTGATGGATTATGGAAACCTTCATATGCAGTGTGATTTATCCTAAAAATGTTGCTATCTACATTTAAAGAAGCTGGAGATCCTACATCAGGTTAACAAGTATTCTTATTTTTAATTGGCATGAGAACTGGTTTTGTGATAGTTACAGGCTGTTATATGTTATTTACATAATAAATTTAAATATAATTATGTTGTTTAGTCAATCTATTCAACTTTAACATATTAAAAATAGAATTATTTTTGCATTTTTCAAAACTTGGAATTTAAAAGTTATTTAATGAAGAACAAGTTAAAGGATGCATGTGATTTTGCCAAAAAATGCATCTACAGCCCTATTTATTAAATTTTAGAAACTTCAGTTCCCTCGAGATCCTAGACAGTCTGCTATAATTTCTTCTTTTAGTCAGCTACCTCAAGATCTGAGATATAAATATCAAACAAGAACCTAACTATAAAATGATATGCCTACTGGTTAACTAATGTGGGTATGATTACTTTGATTTATGTTCTTAAAGATGTCGGTGTTGTATCTAATTTTGAAAATTCATGATTTTGATAAAGCTAGTTGATTTTAAGTTATTTTATGAGTTGGTTGTGTTATGTTTTGATAGTAGGTACCCTTAACAAGTGACAACGTAAAAGTTTTATCAATCAATAGAGTTATAAAACAAGCAGTGCATCGACTGAGAATGGCTGTTGACAAAGGTGGGAAAATCCATTCTCATTTTGAGGAATTATTGAAGAGTGAAACAACATTATTTGTGGTATGCAAATGCTGTTGAATTAAATTTGCATTCTGTATGTTGAAGGCAGAATTTTCAATTGAGATAATCTTCTGTATAGCTGTTAGAATAGTTAATTTTTTGTACAACGTTATTTGTGGTATGCAGTTGCAAATGCTGATATTGGTCCATCATTTTTTATATAACAGTTAGAATTTCAATTGAGATAGTTAATTTTTTGTACAATTGTAAAATATTGTGTAAAAATATAGATACATGTGCACAATAGTTATGATGTATATATTAATTTTGTTATATAAATTTAAATTTTAGACTTTTTGTATTTAATTGATTGTGTTTAATATGGGATTTGCAAACAAAAAATATATAATTTTTGCAAAAAAATTCAAAAAAAAAATATATAGACAAAATTTATGTTACCGATAAAAAAATATGTCGCTATTTGTATTAAAATAAATTAATAATTTATTTATTAAACTTTACCGACTGTTTACCGATGAACTTTCCGCTGATAGTCAATGAGCACGATAAAATAGCCAATGGATTTTTAATAAAACTACTGACGAAAATTTTGTGATAAATCCATTGGTAAAATCCGTCGGTAATATTATTGACGAAATTTTTCGTCGGTAAATTGGTACCTACTTACATTTTAGGGACGGAATTATTTTGTCAGTAAAATAATAAAAAATAATCAATAAGATCAATTTCCGTCGGTAAAATGATAAATTCCATTGGTAAAATGCATTTTTTTTATAGTGTCTATGCATTATATTAAAGAGAAAATCGAGCTACTCAAGATTAAAGAATCGCCAAAGGGAATGAACATGCTTAACTAATATTGATTGGTTTAAGTAGGCTCAAGTTTGATATTTTGAATGGAAAAAATGATTTTAGGAGAGTTTTATCTCCATATTGTACCAACCTAGCTCAAACTAGATAATACTAGTAAGTGAAAAAAGAAAAAAAAATAACAAGTTTGACATCAAGATACATATAAATTCCTTTTTTGTTACACATCTGACAAATAAGGAAAGAAGTATTGTCAATCAATTCAGTCACTTAGCCTCCCAATAACTACCATTCGTGGAAATGTTAAAGAGTAACAAGGGAGCCATGCACCACAAACAATTTTATAAATCACCAAATAAACATGTAGCAAAAAATATGCTTAGAACATACGCAAAATGTTGATCAGAAGCATACTGCAACCGTGACTATTAAAGCAGCAATGCTATACGTATGACTACATTCTTTGAAAAGAAGGTTACAAAGAAGGGAAAATACATACCCTAAAATAAATGGTAACAGAAGTAAAAGTTCACCTGCAAGCACCCAAAATCCCTATATAAGCTGAAGTTAAAATATAAAACATACATTTGAATTGGGACTTTGGAACTTAAAATTTAAGTTCTTGCTATCAACTATCCCTTGAAGTCATGAAGACTATGTAATAGTATATCACCAAACCTTATAAATAGTCAATGAATTGCAGAGTTCATCTCAACAACATGACACTCAAATTAGTTTAAGTTGAGATTAAACAAGACAAAAGTTACTTGATACAAAATAAATAGAAGTTTCAGAATCTAATTTAGAAAAGTTAAAGTTAAATGGAAAAAATTAAAATTCCTTAGTATATTACATTCAGTAGAGATGAAAGAGAGCATACTGAGGTAGCATTCATTAAAAAGAATATGCAATCCATAGATCTAACCTATTCATTATTTGGCAATCATGATATATTTATAGTAGATAAACAAATCATTAGCATTAGAATGATTTCTGATGATAATAGCATTTTGATTTCTGTTATCCATTATATTTTGTACATGCTTAGGCCCAGCAAAGAACAAGTTCAAATCTATTTGCAAAAAAAAAAAAAAAGAAAAAGCTTAAAAAAGCAATTGGAAAAAATAGGCTCCTAATATTAAAGCATATCCATAAGAATTCTAACAAGTTTTTTTTTTCTTTTTCATTTCTTTCTCTATTCTCATTCATATAAGGCTGGTAATTTGGGATATATCTAAGATATTTTTTGTGCTCATACGCACTGGACATATGACTCATCCAAATCCTTTCAAAAAGGCCCAGGCTTTAGAGAATTAAAAGAATTTTGATAAAAATATAGCATTATCTTAGAAGAAAAATAAAGGAACTAGATAGTTGGAATATAAATACAAACTTAAGCTTTATTATATACAGTAAGAGCTCAGTAAACACAACAAAGGGAGTAAATAAAAAAAAACACGCAAGCAATAACAGTTTAAGATTTTTTTTGTCACCTGTAATGATTTGCCTCAAATTTGCTAGAATTTAATCATGTGAATATGTACATAACTAGAGAAAGTATCATGAACATAGATAACTATGATTCTAAAATATTAGTTCCAAGACTTAAATAAGTTAATAGATGTTAAGAAATAATTTAGTTGTCAAAAATTATATTGCACTAAAAAATAGCAATTGTACATGTAATTATACCAAATATATAGATCAACTTCAAATTTACAAATTAAACCATTTGATCTAAATCCTCAATAGATTAAAAATGTATATGATTTTCTTTTAACAATTGTACTATTATGAAGTGAACTAGTTGTAAAAGTAAAGCTTTCACCTAGTTGAAAATCTAAATATGAATGCAAAAATTAGAAGCAATTATAATGACTTTCCCATCTCCTATAATTTGCACATTCAGGGCTCACAAGTCAACTTCGATAATTTGAGCTTCGACATTATGATTCAAGGAAAAATACAATTACAAGAAACGTATTATCTTTTGATAATTTTGAGCATTTAGCTAGACATAAAAGTCTTGTTATATCAACAACTAATCCAATAATGTATAATCTTTACTGAATCAGGTATAATCATGATAATAACCAATGGCAAAAGCATTTTGCAAGAAAACATAAATGAAGCTTCATAATTTTAACTTAAGCCTAAATACACTAAATTAGGAGGTAAAATCTAGATTTAGAAAAAGAAACTATAAATTATTTGATATTTAAAATTCAATTACAATTAAGTGATTGGAATTCATGAAATCTCTAAAACACAAAGTTATGCAGAAAATGCATATATATAAAAAAAATGCAATGCAAAGGCCCAAAATGTGCCTTAAAAGTATATGAGTGAGTAGCATGATCAGAATAGTAATGAAATGGGATATAAAGGGTATTAATGAGAAAGACATGGGTGATTTGGTAATTTGACATTTGAACATGCACATACATATTCAAAAGGACTTAAATGAGGATTAAATTAGATCAATTAAAAAGTAGAAGGAAAGATTAAAAAGATGAAATTATGTGAGGGAGTTATGTAGAATTTCTCTTAGAGACCACAAGTGGGCCAATAGGAGAGTGACACATAAACTTCTAGAAGAAACAAGAAAAGTGAGATAAGGGAGAGGGAAATGGGTAGTAGACAGTGAAGGCTCTTTATTTCCAGCAAACTTCCTTCAAAATTTTTCCATTCCTCTCTAATTAACCTCCTCTCTAGCTTGGTGATTCATTCTTAGTAGAGAGAATTTAAGGGCTAGAAAAGCACACATTAAGCTCCTTTCTTCCTTTTCTCCTCCTTTTTATCTTTAATTTATATAAATTGATTCATGTATAACAAAATTGATGTTAAAAAGTGTAATTTATTGTTATAAAAGAAGAATTTAGCAAGAAGAAGGGAAAAAAGGCTATCAAGGAATGAAGAGAGGACCCTTTTTGGGGTGAGTTATGGAGCATATTATCAGTGACTCTCCACAAATGCATATTTTTCATAAATTTTCCAACAAGAATATTGATTTAAGAGAGGGTAGACATGCCTATAGATGGCTTCAACCACTATGATAAGGTTATTCATGACGATAGAGGATGACAACCACACAATTGCAAGGTTAGACATATCGATAAATGGCATCAACCAATCAACAATCTTACATTATTCTGCATACCGATAAGCTGGTGCTAATCAGATACACATAACTCATCTCAATTCTGTATACCGATAAGCTGACACTAATTGAACAATCAACAAAGGGTTAACGAATTAATAAATTGATGGTAACTATCCAATCAAGGGTTAACTTGTCGATAAGTTAATGGTCAATACCTAACCAATAGAGGGTTAACATATCGATAAACTGGTAATAACTACCCCGATCAAGGGTTAACATATCGACAAGTTGATGGTAACTACCCAACTAGAGATTTACTGTCTTATATGGTACATGTCTTATTTAACTAGAGACTCACTGCCTTAAATGGTACATATTTTTAAATCAATCAACTAAAGATTCATTGCTTTAGGTATGCAACTTTTATCCTTTTACCTAAATGTTAGCTCACTTTAGCACTAGTGTATAATTTTCCCAAAATTAGGGGTAACTGTAAGCACCGTGACCTAAGGCAACCTAATCAGCATTACCCGATGATGAGGAACCACTTATAATTCTGATAGAAAGCATGAATCTTAAGTTCAGCCTTTATTTTCAAAATTCTATAAAATATTTTTGTGGATTTTAACTTCGATTTTCCTAGAGTTATTAAAAGATTTCAAAAATCTTGAATTTTGGGCTTTACCAGTGACAGATAATCATCAATTATGAAGAGACAATCATCCACAGTCATTTTCTTCAGGGAATCTCCTAGTAGATGCCCCTATCCAAGCTATCTAGGGTTGCCTGTGGTTGGTGATAGACAATTAGCTGTTAATAAGTCATGGCCAATAAGGTTTAGGTCAGATTCAGGGGTATTTTTGTATTTTTAGTGAATAATGTGAGGGATGGCTGTCTGTTAATTACATAACCTTGTCTATGGGGATTTTCGCTAAATTTTCCATATTTTCCAGTTTTAAAATTTTGGTTGAAGATCAAATTTGGTTTAATGCGAATTTGGGGGGATTTAAACTTTCAATTTTTAAGGGTTTAGAGTTAGAGTCAATCTCTAACTTCTTCCTAAGTATTTAAGCAAAATCTAGGGTTTTCAAAGGGGATTATTTTGGAAAAAAATAGACCTTTTTAAAGAGAGAAAATAATTCTCTATTCTTAAAGGGCAAGCTCTAAGTGGTTTTCTCACACACAAAACTCATACACATATTTTCACCAAATGTGGGATCAAGAATCCAGACCGGGACCGTACTTTTTAGAATTATAAAACATCAATTTTTAAGGGTAATATTCTGAGGGCCAATATGTTTCTCTTTATAAATTCATATCATATTCATATGGTTAAATATGTCTATTCATTAATTATAATGCCATATTTCGTGTTATTATGTTAGTTTATTTGTTGATAGTATTTGTGATGCCATGATGATTTAAAATTGATTAATATGATTAGAATGGCATGTGAGGATTTATAATCCTTCATTAAAGCGTGAAGGTATCTTGATTTAATTCCTATTTTGGCATGTTTTCTTATTAATTTAGCATGATATGTATGTTTATTCGATGTCATAATTAGATTTGGCATGTTTTAGGGTCATATAAATTGCATGTTTAGGGTTTGAATTGAATTTCCCTATTTTTGGTTGAAAATCCTGCATTATGTTTGTTTCTCGAGTGACAAATGGGAAAAAGGCCTGATAGATGACCGTCAATCAGAGTGACTGACGGGATGTCTCGATACCTTCCCATGATCCCATCTTTCTCCTTTCTTTAGGCCGTTTATCTTATCTTTAGGGCGTCTATGCCCCTGTTTTGGGCCCTTTTAAGTGTATTTTAAGTTATTTTTCATATCTTATTTGTTTTGTATTATATGTACTTTAATGTTATTTTTGGCCTTTGTTCTATATTATTTGAATTTTTTTTAGCATTTTTATTCCAGTATGTTTTTTTATGAACATTTTGTTTTATTATTTGATTTATTTTGGATTTATATGCTAATTAATTTGCCCTTTTTGTGCGTTCCTTTGAGCCATTATTTTTTATGCATTTGGGGAGTATTTTAAGAGATTGACATACTTTGGAGACTATCCTTCAAATGGTTTCTCTTTCTTTCTTCCCTTTCATTTTATTGCATTTAAATTTTAAATTTTAAATTATTTTATTATATTTTATGTTGGTTTATTTTTTTCGTTTATTTGGTTTTTTTAGTACTTTATTTATTATTTCTAATGTATTTCATTTTTGAAAATTTAATAGGTAGTAAAAAAGGTTTTTAGCACGTTAATTAGTTAAAAAGTCACTTAAAGTGTTTTGTATTTAATTAATTGGTTTTCTTAATAAAATGGACCAGCGTCCAGTTTTTTACCCCAAAATCACAAAATGAGGAGAAGATCGTTTTTTGTAAATATGTATGAGGGAACCAATATTTCCAATCCAATAGATATCTCATTTTATGTATGCTTTTTATTTTTTTAGTTTGGATGATTTACTTCTATAATAATTTAAGTAGAATTATTTTATTTACTTTATTTACTGCTTTCCAAGATGTTTGCCTTGTTTATTTGATTAAATTATATTATATCGTGTGAAAAGGGAGGTAGTGGATTAATAATAAAAATCTAATTATGAGAAACACCTAACCGAGATGCCAACTAAGAGTAATGTCCCAAACACAGATCTCTATTTGGGTATCAAAAGGTTGAGATTCATTTCTTAATATTCTATTAGATGACAACTCTATGAAAGCTGCCTTTTGAGCCCATATTGGGTATTTCATGGGTTGACCATTAACAATAATTTGAATCTAAATTCCATTTTATTGTGAAGTGGCCAATTTTTGAATTTTAGTAAACCTCATCTGGTCTTGGACCCTAAAAGTTGGCCTCAAAGAGCCCAACCGGAATCGAGCGAGTTCTGGCATACATCACAACAGTCTTCTTTCTTAACTATATTATCAATTAATTCCCTTATCATTCATCTCAATATCAACAAACATCAACCATATTCAATAATAATCATGATACAATTCAATGTTATTCTTTTAAAACATACTTAAAATCAAAAATTTCTCAAAAATAATAATACATATATCTAAGTTGACTTCATATACTTACTCGTCATACATATACATGACACACATACGTATACACACACACGCACATGCACACACACACACACACACACACACATATATATATACACACACACAAAATTCTCTTCTTTAATGTACGACTTCTTTAGTATCCAATGCCTATCCCTTCAAACTCCTTTCTATCCCTTCAAGCACTTGTGTACAGTAAATAACTACGCACAAAACATAAAATGTTTAGTGGTGGATACCCAACTAATAAATTTCACAAACATGCACACATAAATTTTATTTGTTACATATCTATGGTTAATTCCTCTATTCTAACTAATATTTATTCTCTATTTTATCTTTCTCGACATTTTTTATCTTTTTTCTTTAATTTCGTATTATTGCATGCCTTAATTTACTTGCCAATCAAGTCTTCATATCTTAATTTACTATCATATTTCACTTATGTTTTTTCCTATGCTTTGTTTTAATCTTATTTTATTTTCCTAAATTTTCTACCAAACTACTACTCTCTTTTTTTTTATGTTATTTCCATATATTTACTTTCGTTTTATAAGTTTCTCATTTGCATTGTCAATCTATTGTTCTTATCTTTTTTTATACCAGGTTATTAATTTATTTCTTTTTTATACGTCTCATCAGTTAATTATGGTTTTCCTTTATAGTATCATTTTGACTTCTCCTTTATTTTTGACCCTTGATTTCTCTATTTTGTTATCAAATTATGGTTTACCCCTACTTACTCTTTTTAGTCTTATCTACATCACTTCTATTCTTTGTCTATTATTTATCTTGATCCTCACCATTTAATTTTCACTATTAATTGAACATTTTATCTCTAGTGCACTTGTTATATCGAATTTATTTCTCATCATGCGCTCTTCATCTTGTTATTATCATTATTGTGTTATTTCGGTTAGTCATTAAAGTCTCTTTTATATCAAAATTCTATGTTAACACTTACTTTTATATTTTATTTCATGTTTTGTCATTATTCTACATTTATTTCAAATTTAATAATTTTTATTTTACTCATCCTGCCATATTTGCACTCTTATCTTCAGTTTATTATCGAATTTACCAATACTGAGCTATTTCATTAATCACTCATACATGCATGCATTAATAAATTTTTATCATAATAATTGTATCAACATTAATTTATTTCTTAAGTATTTTACTTGTTTCTATATTATATTGTACCTTTAATTATGTCTCAGCATCTCTAATTCCACATTAAAGGTGTTATACTTTGCCTACTAATTTGATTTATTCTTATTTTCATAGTCACATTTGACTTAATCCCATTTAAGCTTCTGTCTTTTCCATTACTAATTATTTCTATCACGGTCTTTCCTTAATTTTCTCTCATAGGTCATTATCTCTGTCAAATTACAACTTAGCCTCCATAGTTTTCACTATTTCTTTCATTTTCATTTAGTTCTTAATTTGTATTTTATTATTAACTCCTATCCTTATTTCACAAAATACCATTTTTATTACTTATTTACAATTAAGCCCTAATTCTTTTATTTTATAACTAAGCTATCATCTTGTCCTTCAATTTGTTATTTTATCCTTAATTTGAAAATTAATTTTTATTATACTAATAGACCTTAATTTCCACTCTATTATTTCACCCTTATACAAGATAAATTCCCATAATACCAAGTTTTCACCCATAGTCCTTATAATTTTCTTTATTTACATTTTTACCCTTTTAGTATTTATGCATGCCAAAATTGATTTTTAGTTCCTAACTTTTAATTTAATTTCGCTTTCTACCTTTATACCCTAAATTCACATTTGTAATCTCCAAATTACCTTTTAATCACTTTTATTACTTATTTCCATCTTTTACTCATTTAATTACCTATATTTAGGTAAAAATTTTATTTTGGTCCTTAACTTTTATTCTATCACATTTTCACCAATTACTACATAAATTTTATGGTTTTACCCCCTTTTGTATTATTTATTATGTTTCTACCCTTTAATTTATGTTTCAGTCCTTATAATGTTTTCACATAGTGGCAAATTATCATTTGGTCCTTATTAATTTTATTTTCATACATTTTCATTTTTTTTACCATTTTACCCCTTTTAATCATGTTTTAATATTAATTCGCATTTTTTATCCTTCTTTTCTTGCTTATTCGCATGTTTACTATTATTTATCCACTTATTTGCATTTTCATCCACTGTTATCTTTTATTCACATTTATACCATTCACAATCAGTTATTCAGATGTTAATTCATTATATATTATTAATTTACATATTTGGCCTATTTTATATTTTATTTGCATAATTACAACTTTTTCATTATCTCTTTATATATATTTATCCTTGATTAACATTCATTTACATATTTATCCATTTTCATTAATAATTTATATATTTAATTATTTTTCATCATAAATTGCCAATTTAGTTCTTGTTTTGCCTTAGTAAAGGAAATACTCGAGCTGGATACACGAGCTATGGATCCTGTAAATCCAAAATAAACTAAAGTGACCACATGGAGTGATATACGACTCCAGAATGTGTTGCAGGATCACATGGAGTGATCAACCCCTCAACTGACATTTTAATATACACATCATAAATAGGCAGACCGGTGGTGGTCTACAGTCTAAATCTAACTCATCATCCTACCACAATGTATGTGTCTCTATGGGTAGCTAATTATATCATATATCTCTGATTTTCCTAATAAGTACTGGGCATAAAACTATTTACATATTTTCAAATCAAATATATATTACTATCACAATTTCTCATATTTTCACATCATGTCACAAATGAATTTCATATCACATGAATCATCATCATTCGATTATTACTTTTTATCAATAATTATTAATTTTGTCGATACATTCACATCAAATAGCCACTACATACCACAAGCCCATCATATGCCTTTTTCATACATATTATTTTATCACTAATTCATCATTATCATGCTTATTTGCTTATCTTATACTTTCATTTGGCATTACACATCAATTATCCATGATCATTATGTATGTTTATAGTTCGGTCCTTATGGTATTTTCATCATGCACATTAATTTCTCATACATCATCATCATGATTATGTTCATTTATGCATGTCAAGTTTTCATTTGTCATTTCACATCAAATAACTATCATTTCCCTTATCATTATCATTCGACTAACCAATATTTAATTACAATTCATTATGTTTTCACCTCTTTTGGTTTCTAATCTTATTCAAGTGTCTAGTTCATACATTTTTACTAAGGTTTCATCAAATTACCCATTAGTTTTCTTTTATTCCTCATTCAGCCACTACTTATTCTCATTCATTTCACATTCGTTTAGTACCATTCCAAAATTTGCATCTGACATGCATGGTACACTGGAGAACATGAATAGTAATCCTAGGATAATTTTTAAGGTAATTATAGTAGAATAGTATAAAATATTTAAAAGTACATAAGTTTTAAATGTGCTTAAATCAGAAAAATTCAAGGATGTTTGACCTAGTGAAAAGTTTGATTTAAAACCTAAATAAGAAAATATGTATTAAATGAAGTCCGGTTATATAATTTGAGGTGAAATTGAGATTGGTTAGGCTTTCAAACTAGATAGCAAAAAATTTATCCGGATCATAAAAAGGTTGACCAAAACTTTGACTTGTCCAAAAATATTTCATAAACCTTCAAAAATTATTCCATTTGCCCAAATATACTAGAAATAATCTTAATTAATATTTGAAAGTGAAAAATAAAATTTTCTGATAACTTTGAATTTTTGAATTTCGGACAACCGATTCTACCTCGGGGGCTGAAAGTATATCGAAAGAATACTAGAATGATTTAAAATTTTAGGCATACCTTACTACACATGTTTTTACATATAAGGCAAAATTTTAGAGTATTCTAATAAGAACATTGAAATCAAAAAAAGTGGAGAAAATCGAGTTTTAGGACCAACAAAAAATGTTTTGGTGCCCTGAAACCTATCCAAAAGAACTTTGATTAATCTAAAATTTTAAATATGTCTTAATTATAATTTTTAAGAATTTTTAGAATAATTTTGGTGAAAAAATAAAATAAGGATGGATGAACCAATGAGAAAGTGACAGGTGGCATAACTCTATCCACATAAAGTGATTTGATTTGTCCACCCTTTAAATCAATGATTTTGGAGCTGATTTTTTGGCATAATATTCACTTAAAACCCAAATAATCCTGGACAAAAATTGGATTAGAAAGCATCTCTCCTTCTCCTCCAAAAATATAACCCAAACTTATTAATATTCCACCATTTTTCTTCATTTCTCTCTCCTTCTACCATATCTCAAACCTTAATTTCATCCTAATATACTAAAATTCATCCTCTTTATCTTAGAAATTAAATTCAATCAAGAAAAAACTTGGAAATAGAGAATTTTTAGTAAGAGAAAGTTAACCTAATTAGGTGAATTTTGAGAGAAAAAAAGAGAAAAAAGGAGAAAGGTAAGGGAGAGGAGAATTAGGTTATTTCTAGCCACTCTAAGTGAATGGATACAAAAACTACACTTAATTTCATTTATTTCTTGAATTTTACATGAAAATTACATTATATAACTATATGAACTTAAAGGAAAATGTGAAATAATTTAAGATAACTTAATAAAATGATGTCCTAACATGAGATGAACATGAAATGAGAAAGAAATCAAGCATAATGTGGGTGATCATATTATGGCCAAAATATTTATTATATAGTATAATATGATAATGTGATGGTAATTGGCATATTAAGCATAAATTGAGTAATACAATGATGAATAAATATATTATGGTTGATTTGAGATAAAAATAATGTATGAACATAAAAGTTAGTATGTGAAGATAATGGTATACATATAAGAAACAAAGAAATGTTAAGGTAAAATGGGTACAAATTAGTATACACATACATGATTTGATCTTAGAAACATATATAGCATGACATAGAATAAGAAAACACATGGTATGCTTAATGTAACATTGAGGCCGAATGGGATACTTGTTGATAAAGCCATATTTTCATCATGTTTAGATATTATTTACTATATACATTATGGATTCACATGTAGTATTGATGAATGCATGAAAAATGAGTATGTATGATATGATACATAATGGTAATAACATAATGTTTTGTGTAAAAATATCACATAATGTAAAATAATTAGTTGCCCTTAGTGTACAATGGATAATTCAAAATAATAGGATATAATGGACTTATATACCATGGTAGCATCACGAGATCAAATTTTTAATGAGGGATGGCTACACGCAAGTATCTCACATATATAGTAATGATGGATGGTTATGCTCAAGTAGTCACCACACATACAATATATTCATATAATCATACAGTCCTCATATAACAAATTTGGTTTGAAGATTTTCACTGGTCATCACTAGAGGCAAAATAGTAAATATATGAGAATAGAAATTTAATGATAAGTCATGCATAAAAAATTTCATAAAGGTGATCGAAAAAGAAATAATATGACAAATGTGATTAACAGTTTCAAAAAGGGTGAAACTGTAAATATACGGGAAAATAGAGATAAAAGGGTAAATCACGCATAAAAAATGCCATAACGATAATTAAATAAGAAATAATGTGAAAAAATGTAGTTAATAGTTTAAAAAAGGCAAAATTATATATGCAAAAAATAGGGACCAAAAGGTAAATTATGCATAAAGGATATCATAAATGTGACTATATAAGAAGTAAAGTGAAAAACATGATTAATAGACTCAAAAAGGATAAAAAAAAATATAATTACATGATAAACCAGGGGTAAAACCATAATTTGACATCAACAGTGTGACTAAAGAAGTTTAAAATGGTCAAATAGATTAATAGGGGCAAAAACATAATTAACGTAAAAATTAAGGGATCAAAATATAATTTACCACTTCATGAGGAAGCATAAGGATTAAAATGCCAATTTTACACTTAGAATGGAATAAAGGTCAAATGAGGCAAAAATAGTCAAAATTAAGGTCAAACTAAGTAAAAAATAATGAAATAAAAGTTTTAGGGACTAAACCATAAATTTACATTCAAGTAAGAAGCATGTGGGATTTAATTAAAAAAAACAAGTATAAAAAGGATTAAATAATAAATTAAGATAAAAAGAAAGTCAAACTAAATTAAACTAATAAAAAGTATAATAAAAGAGTGAAATGGCAATTTATTAAAAATAATTTATTTAGATAAAATTTTGTGTAGTTGTACCCACCATTAGATAATAGTGTTACTTACAGTTTGGTTTGTTTGGTTGCGCGTAGGATAGGTAACAAAAGATGCAATAAAGATGGAACGGAATGACATGTACATGTGACGCCAGTGTTATCATGAATTTTTGAGAAGTTATGCATTAGTGTTTTAGATAGTTGGCATGTAATATTTTATATTGTATTATGGATGTGAAGTAATAGTGAGCTTAGATGCATAATACGAAATGCGTGAATGGTGAATTTATGGTTGTGTTGTGATGACGATTGATGGTTGATTTAAGAAGTGCTATGAATATTCTGTATTATCAGAGGTAGAGGTTGCCTTTTGGGAGTGTTATTTTATCTTGCAGGTTTGGGTAACACGATTTACAAACCATTGTGCTGTCGAAATTTATACCAAATGAATAATAACCTTACGGCATATGAAGAATTTGGAAACTAAGGAAAAAATTAAGCCATTAAGCGTTATCGATACGGGTTAGTAAATTTAGTAATCATGTGACATCATCAATAATAATATACAATGTATAGAAAATCATGAATGAAAATAGGGTGTTACGAGTTTCATGTTATGTTTTGTACCTAATGGTTAATTTTATCAAATTACCTATAAATTCATCTTAAAATATATGTACTTCATACATTACTTTATTATTATTCCATCAAAATCTTTTAAGTATACACTTAGTATACCATTAGACCAACATGTATATATAAACTTTCACATATATTCTCTTTCATGCTATAAATTATTCTCATTATATTTTTAAGGCTTAAATCATGCTTGTCTACTATTATCTCATTATAGTGAGCATTTATTTCGTCTTGATTTACCTTAGTATCATTCAGCCACAATAGAGTTTTACTCATCTCAAGTTGTTTAATTCACCTAAGTAATTCTACACATGTTTTCCAAGCATAATTAACATAATTCTAACATTTAATAAAATTAATTCCATACACAACCCTAAATTATTATGCATACATAATAGGTTTCATTTCTAGCTTACTATATTTAGTCATTTTCATGCATTTAACTTCATCAATTTAATTATTTATCACTTAATTTTACTTATTTAGCATTAATTTGAATTTAGACATACTTTATATAGAAGAACCCTAAGTCACATAATAGGTTCAAATACCACTTCCCTACATTTAATCATGCTTTCATACATTTGCCTTTACCAATCACATTATTTAACAACCAATTTTATGTGTTTACCTTCAATTTAATTTTAAACTCATCCTACACATGAAAACCCTAAGTTATATAACCTTAATTATATGAAATAAATAAGTTTAGGTATTCATATACCTATTTTTCCAAGCTCTTCCTCTATCTTCTCTTCCTTTTCATCTTTTCCTTCCTTTTCCTTTGGCCTCACTTTATTCTCCTTGTATTTCTTCCTTAGTTGAATCATTTGTGAGTTCCTTCTTTAATTTTTCTTCTTCTATACTTCAAAATATACTCAAAACATTAATTTTCACCTTAAAATCTACCTAAAAATCCTTTAAACTTATCAAAATATTACTAAATTAACTTGAATTTTTGCTCCAAATATTTCCTTCATAATTTAATCCACTTTCTTTCTCTACTTAAAATAGGTTCTTGAGATGGCTTGAGATAGAATTAAGGCCTTAGAATTATTTAGGGCATGAAATTTGGTGGAATTAGGTGGAAGAAATTGGAAGAAAATTAAGAAAATGGAGAAATGTGTGGGACGATCCAAGAATGAGAAGAGAATGGAAAAATTTGTTGGAAATTTTTGGTTCCTTGGCTTTATATACCCATCCCAATTAGCCAAATTAGGTCCAACTAATTAGGCCTAATTAACTAATTAATCAATATTTTGGTCTACTTATCTTTCTACCACTTCTCTTACACCCTTTCTCATAAAAATATATCCATAATTATAGAAAAATATCTGACACCATTTTTCGATCCTGTAAATTTCCATCAATTCGAAAACCTATATTTTGGTATCACTTTTCATCAATAAATATTCTCCCTATAATGGCCTAACCATCGGGTTAGCCGTGAACAGTACTTTTTAACAGTGAATAGTATTTTTCGGGCTTGAAGGACATCCGAAAGTCAAAAATATTTTCTTGGACCATCGAAAAGTGTGGATCATGGTGAGTTCGGAGTTGAAATTTGAAGTGAAATTGGGATCAAATAGACCTCCAAAAGTAAAAAATATGAAAAAGGTAGCGAGTCAATTTTTCTAGTAGGGAATGAGACTTGATTTTGCATAAAGTATTAAAAGTATGAATTATTATTATTAAATAGGAAGTTCCTGGATTTATCCGGGTATTACAGAAAAGTTAATGAAATGGCTGAAACTCTCAGCATAAGAATTTATATTTGGGTAATGTGAAGGTACTTAAATATGTATGATTGAAGAATGAGTATGAATGATTAATGATAATGTTTTTGATTTTTCAAGCCGTGAATGCTAGCTTAAGTTTAACTCTAGATGGGGCATTATGAGCTGCAATATAAGTGAAACTAATATTGTATGTCGGGTAGTCATCGTGAATAAATTGAAAGATTCTTACTGAAGGCCACCGAGATAGTAATACCTTGCATCCTGGAAGTCATTAGATGTACCAGGATTAAAAGCTTAGTATTGAGAACAAGATTTAAAGTGTGTCGTGACAAATGATGTAAGTAAATGTTTGATGTATCAACGCATGAAAGAGGAGCATTAAATTCCTTCAGGAATTGCTTCGACTTATAATGGTATCTATTTGGAAAATGGGATTAGAGATTAGTAATAATCTCAATATTAACATAGTAATCCACCTTTGAACTGATGGTCAGTAGTAGTGGATAATTAAGACATTGAAAGAATGGTTATAGTAAAGTGTATGTGAATATGATAATAGTTGTGAAAAGTGCTTAATTATTTATAGTAGAATCTGACTCTTGTCGAGACATTGATAGAAAGAAAATGTCAAATTCTTTATGTTGGGTTTAATGGAGTGCAAAGAAATCAGTAAGTTTTGAATTGATTTAAAATATGAAAGGAATTTGCACACAAGGTCATATGACCTGTGAAAAGAGACTGATAAAGACTTTTGATATCGAGATTGGTTAGCTTTAAAAATAAGTGGATTCCATTGGCAAAGATGTTTTGGAACCATCGAATATGAATGAAGGTTCGATAAAATAACAGTATTGTATCTTCTATTTTTTTTATATAAGTAAATTTCAAGGACAAAATTTCTTTTAGTAAGGGAGAAATGTAATGGCCTAACTATCGGGTGAGCCGTAAACAGTACTTTTTTATGGTGAATAGTATTTTTCGAGCCCGAAGGACATCCAGAAGTCAAAAATATTTTATTGGACCATCGAAAAGTATGGGTCATGGTGAGTCTGGGGTTGATTTGAATCGGACCGATAACGGACTCTGATTGAGTCGAAAATTTACGTACTAGCTATTTTTGATGTAATAAAAATGATGGAATCATTTTTGGGGTGATTTAAAGTGAGGAAGAGAGAGAAATTGAATTGGGCCTTAATGAGCTTAAAATGGGCCTTAATGTTTAAATGGACAAAGCCCACTCATCAAGCCCAATTTTGGGCCCATGGGAATGGCATAAGAAGGCTAAAATTCTAGAGATAACTCCAGAAAAATCTCTAGCCATCATCCTTCTTCTCCAAGGCCGAAATCATCTCCTCTCTCTCTCTCATTGATTTCTTTCCTTATTACTCCAAATCTCCCATAAATTCCAACATACAAGATGAAGTTCAATCTCTCTAGGTCACCCTAGTGGCCTCAACCAAGTGATTTGAGCAAAGAAAGGTAAGAAATTAAGTTGAGAAAGAAAAATGGCTAAGATAGAATTTAAGAAATTAATTGATTTTAATTGATTCTTTAGTGTTTTCTCATAGTTTTTAAGGTATAAAAGCTAATTATGAGCTTAACTTTTTCATTTGAGGACAACAAAATAGGATTTAATGAGATTTTTGGCCGGCCATGGTGGGATTAAGTGAAGAGGAAGGAATTTTCATCACTTAAAGCAAGAAAAGAGAGGCTTAGGCACCCATAAGCAAGAGAAAAATGTAAGTGGCTATAAAATCCTTTGATTTTCCATTATTGTGAATTAATTTTTTTTATGTAATTAGGGTAAAAATTGTTAAAGTTCTTAAATGATGAAATTAGTTAGGGGTAAATGAAATTGAACCATAAAAAAAGACTAAATGAAAGTAAAAATGGAAGAAAGAAAATTTTTAGAAGGGTTTATTATAGGTGGCCGAATTGTTCACAAAGGAAGAAATGTGAAATTTTGCATGTATTTAATGTATAATAGCCTAAATTAATTATAGAAATAATAATTAGTGTCCTTGAAATTTTTAAAGAATATTTGAAATTTATTTTGAAATTTTTAAGATTATGTAATGTGTATGTATATGGTAAAAATAATGAATTATTGTAGAATAATTCATTAAATAAGTGAAAAATGGTAGTAAGTGTGAAATAGTGTATCCATAAATTTTTATGAAATTTATAGAAATTATATGAGTATTTTTGGAATATTTATGGAATAATATAATTGATAAAAATAGTGAAATTTTGATAATTATGTTATAAAATGTCATAAAATAATAATAAGCCTAAAATGAATTGTCCATAAGTTTTTAGAAAATTTAATGAAAATTATTTGAATATTTTGAGAATAAATATTGAATTAAGTAATGAATGAGAATAATGAATTATAGTGAAATAATTCATAAAGTGAGTAAAAATGATAGAAATTATAAAATAATATGCATATGAATTTTTGTAGAATTTATATGAATTACTAGAATATTTTTTGAAATAAAATATTGATTATATTTAGTTAAAAATATTGAAATTATTGAGAAATAATTCAATAAATAAATATATGATGGATAAATTAATATGAAGTAAATTACTTCCGTATAAAAAGAAATGAAAAAGTCAATTTATGCATTTTTCGAAAAATAAAATAGTGGATTATATTAATATAATTCATAATTGTTCAAAACATTATGAAATAAACATTTGACTAATTTATCAAAATAAATTAGTCAATAAAAAGTATTAAAAGAATGAATTATTATAAAATAATTCACCAAATGAATAAAAGTTGGCATACCGAATGACTAAAATTTTGGACAGAAAAAGAAAAGGAAAAATTGAAAAAAAGTAAATTATTGAATTATTAAAAAATAATTCACAGATGATTACATAAAAAGAATAAAAGAAATTGTGAATTATAATACTATAATTCATAGAGTGCATAAAAGACTGAAAAATCTTAAGTTTTTGAGTGAATTATTGAAAAATAATTCATAAAAGTGATTTAAAAAGATAAAGTAAAAGAAAGTAAAAGAAAGGAAAAAGCTACTGTATAGTCAAAAGCATAAAAAAAGAGAGAAGAGTGCGATTGATAAAAATTTATTGTATCAAGAAATAAAGGAAGAAACTAAATATTTTTAAATGTTTAAAAATTATTTCGAATATAATTAATTGTTTTGCGCTTAGCAATAGTCAAGTAATAATATTCTTGTTTAGAATATAATTGGCTAGCCATAGGGATACCCTATACTGCGGGTGCAAGTCATAGCGACTTGCTTTGCTACGGGTAAGATCTCTGATCTCCATAGCTTTAGTGTTTTAAGTGAAAGTGAAATATTTTTCGAGAAATGATCCCTCGGGGATCATTTCTCTCAGTGGGACTTTTGGGTCCATGTCCTGTATATCATTTTTGAGAATCATGTCTTATTGCACTAGGCGCGTATTGTAATGGATAAATCAGTATTGTCTAAATAAATTGAATGTAAAGTTTATAATGAAAAAAAATGGTTTGTTTGAAAGAAAATGAAAAGTTAGCATAAAACTACAATGTTTCTCAAAAATTGTGATTAATAAGCAAAAATGAAAAAGAAATATTTTATAAGAATAAAATATTAAATGAAGATTAAATTAAGAGTTTGTAAAGAAAAATAAAGGTTTTAAATGAAAAAGATAAATTAACGTTAGTTGATATTTTATGTATCAATTATTATTTTGAAAAATAACAAGTTTGGAAAATAGTACCAATTTCCTATTTAAAGTCAAAAAGTGAGAACACTGTCCTTAAGTGAAAATTTATGCCTAAGTAATGAATTTCAGAAGAAAAAGTTAATTGAAAAGTAAAACGATAAAAATACACAATATTGTTCAATTAGAAAAAAAAGATACAAAATCCTAAATAAGTTTTCAAATATGTTAAAGGTAAAAAGGAGAAGAATAAAGATTGAATGCAAAGTGTTTCAAAATAACCGTATCACTTTACATTAAAGGTTAAAAGACTTGAAAATAGTAATGTGTTAATTAATTAAAAGTTAAAGTAAAATAGAGAAATAAAATAGTGAACAGATTTGGTACCATTTGAGACATGAGTACCAATATAAATAGTTAACTGAAAAGATAATTAAATCGATGTGACTAAAAATATAAACCAAAATTAAGTAAAAGTAAAAGTTAGAGTAAAGAAAAAAAGTAAAAGTAAAAGTTAATCTGAAATCAATTCACATAAGTAAATAATGTAAAGCAAATCGCAAGATTTAAAGTCAAAGCAAAATGATTATTAAAAAATTGTGGGTAAATAATGAAATTAATGTTCACAGAAGTAAAAGCAAATGTTTAATGAAATAAGAATAAGAGCGGCATAATCTATGTCGTTATGTTTTAATTGGAAAGTTCTAGAATTAGTAGTCACCACTGAGCATGACTAGTGCTCAACACTCGGTATTTATTGTGTGTAGGTTTTGAAGTGAGGTGGGAGCATTATACACAGTGGAGCAAGATAAAAAAAAGAAATAATGCTAAATCGAGTTGTATTATGGCATGTATATATGTAGATAAATAAGGTAAAAGATTAAACTGTATTTTGATTATTGTTATTATGATTATTGATGGGTGAGTGTCGGTGAAAGTGTTTGCATGAATTTTATTAGTGTATATTTAATTGTTTAAAATGTTATCGAATGAATAGAAAATTTTGAAGTAAAGGTATTAAAGTGTATCGAAATTGATCAATAGAAGAAAAAAAATTTACCGTTTAGTGTTATCTTTGCTTCAAAAAAGACTGTTCCGTAAAGGGTGTGACACTCCCATAATATTTAAAGTGAATCCATATGTTTAGATAATTTTTTAGAAGCCTCTAGCATCATTTTCAAGCTCGATCAAAGTTTAAGTCAAACCTTAATACAGGCCGAATAAATTTTTCACTAAGCCTTTTGAGAGCATATTTGACTTCAATTTTACCTCAAATTATACCACCAGACTCATTATAAAAGAAAACTTTTTGTGGGTCCAGGGTGGTACTATTCATCCTGGTACACCTCTAGTATCACTATTTACCATTTGAAAAGTACTATTCACAAAATTTGAAAATTTGGGCCATTGCATAAACCCTTGCATTTCACTAATCTTTGTCTTTGTAAGTTAGGGTTTAAATTGATGAAAAGTAAGTTAAATTGATATTAGATAAATGAAATTGGATGTGAAATAAATGTTTTAGAATATTTAAATGCACAAAAATTTAATTAGGTCTTGAAACCCCAAATTGAACCTATTATAGAAGTATATGAATTTAGGATTATATATGTAATTATGGGGATTATATGCTAGTAGCATGTAATTTATACCTAATAATCACAATTAGAATTAAACTATATTAAAAACAAAAATAGGAATGCAAATATACCTTTGTTGCCGAATGATGAAAATTTTGCAATTAAAGTATACAAAATATGAGGAATGATGTTACATGATGGAAATTGGAAGAAGATGATGAAAATTAATTTATGCCATATAGAAATCGATAGTTACATAATGTGGGAATGTGAAGAAAATATAAGAATAATGAGTTAAATGCCAATTTATGTCATAAATGTTGAACTAAACGTTAATTAGGTTAAATGGAAGATTAGATTAATGAAAAAAAGATGGATTTAGTAAAATGTTAAACTACATACAATATGTAAGTAAAACTTAAAATAAGTACATAAGAAATTTTTAATGATTTAATGATGGAAATATGCTTAAATGAGTTCCTTAAAATAAGTACATAAGAATTTTTTAATGATTTAATGATGGAAATATGCTTAAATGAGTTTATAATGTATATAGAACTTAAAACACAAAGAAAAGAAAGATGTATGAGTGGGAATATTACATGGCTGAATGGTATATTATAAGGACTACTGAGAAGATTGTTGAATTATGAGAATTAGATGCATGAATATGTGAATTATGCTTGAAAGACATGATTGGAATGAAATGTTGAATTATGAGAATTAGATGCATGAATACCCGATCAGTTAAAAGATCTTAATACCGAATATCACACTTGAGTTTAGATTCTTTTAAGAGGGTTAATATTAAATTTCCTTTTTTAAAAACCTTATTGCATAACAATTGCTGTTTATTTTATAAAAATTTCGGCAAAGCTTCCTCTAAAATTTAAAAAAACTTTCTGCAACAAAAAAGTTCAATACACTTCTATTTTAATCTATCCTGCTATCCATCTCCAATTCAAACTCCAACACAATGCTTTTGCCTTCCTCCAAAATTAAAACATAACACATTTAATATATATATCATTGTTCTCATTTATAGGTACATAACTGACTTCCAAAATAACTTAATTCACCATATATATATATATATATACTTCGTTCACCACAATTTGATGTACATGCCAAAACATTCAGAAGATAGATAAAAGAAACAGAAATGTGCTTCAATCTCAAAATCTTTCACTTTTTTGCTTGTGACTCCAATTTTTGAAGTAGATCCACTTTCACTTTTCCCTTCAAAAATAATTCTTCAAAACTCTTTCAAACTTACATGCGTAAAAAAAAACCACTTGCTAAGTATGTTTCTTAGTGGTGTTCAAGCAATTATATTTTTCCATAAATAAGGAGTTAACCAAAATATACATAAAAATTCATAAATTTTCCAAAATAAGGCATCTATTAATTTCCAGGCATAAAAGTAATAAATCAAATATATGAAATTTAAACTAGTATAATCCACCCATTTAGTCATATGTGTTTGCTAAATTAAACTTTAATTACTGTTATAACTAACTATTTACTTTCAATTAAATATTTTTCAATTTATTTAATTAATATTTATTATGTATTTTCTATATTTGCCCTAAGTAAAATCCAATGGAATCATGCTGAACTGGATGAATGGGTTTTAAATATGGGATCGATTTCTAGAAACCATTCGGTCCATTCAATATTTTTTTCTCGTTATTAACATTTACAATATTAACATTATCTACATATATATTTATAAATAGTTATATATACATTTATATATGGACGAACTCTCTAAGCCATTCAATCCAATACTCAAATTAATTACATACATCGAAAGAGCTATCGGAGCCATTCAATCTGATAATCACATTAAGATGTAGTACTACTAAATTTTCTAATTGGCATGCCAACCTTATCTTATAACTCTAATTCCTGTCTAGTTTTACTAAGGGCAAATATAATTAATTTTATATTTTTGTTTTGAAACGTAATCCCACAATATCTCAAAAATTACCTTCATTCTTTGCTCTAAATAAAATTCAACTCATATTAATGTTCTTTTTCATTCTCAACTCAACTTGAGGCCATTTGCAATCATTTTTTCCAATATTACAATAATTATTCTATACTCTTCAAATTTGAGCTCAAATAACGAAGTAACTCCTCGTGAACAAATGTTAATTTCATGATATAGAGTCATCAAACTTACCAACCAAACATGATTCAATACTTAAATCAAGAAATCACTATTACGTAAAATTCAATTACCTTATGAAAAATTTCTTATTTTTCCATTTTTCTCCATTGGAGTATCCTAATCATATTCATTTAATATGCAAATTAATTTTTATCTCATCACTAGCTCTTTGTAGTATACATATCCCCTTTTTAATTCAAGTTACATTTATGTTAACTTCAAATTATGAATTCTAAACTAAAATTAACAACATATATGACCTTAATTAGTATCTTATTTAATATTTTCATCACTAATTGCACAAAAATCTAACTCATGCTAAAAAAATCCTAACTTATATAATATATAAATTTAGAGAAAAATAATTTTTCTTGAACATGTACCTATTTTTGTTGTCAGATTCTCAAATCTCTACTTTCACCAACTTTAATTCATCAATTACCTTCTACTTCATTTTCCTTTATAGCCAACTCGCTTCCTTTTTCTACATAACCCATAAATTTGACATAAATCTTCAAATAAAAATATATATAATAAAAAATTAAAGTAATTTTAATTAGGTATTTACTTTAATTTCTTAATTAGTTCAAGTAAAGGCTAAACCCCTAAATTTTTCCTAATTCTTAAAATCGTTAGATTGAATTATTTCTTCACTTTCATAAATCATCAATTAAAGGGAGAAAGGATGTTTACCTAGTGATTAATGGAGGAAAGCTTGCAACCAAAGGAGTAAAGAAGGATTGAAACCAAAGTAAGATAAAGAGAAGAGGGTTACTCCTATAATACGATAGGAAAAAAAGGTGAGAAGGATGGAAGAAAAAGAAGCTGGAGGGGTTGTTGCTGGCGAATGGCGATGGTGCAATGGAGGAAGGCAAAAACGGGGCCGGAGAGGGAGGAAAAAAGAAGAAAAAAGAAGAAGAGGGGGTGGGCCAATGAAGAAAATAGGAGTCGTCCTCCTAGATGCAGTAAAAAAGAGAAGAAAAATATCCAAAATGACGTAGTTTTGGCAAATATCCAATTTGGCCCTTAACTTATATATTTTAACACTTAGACCCTAATTTAATAATAAGTTAACATATAACTTTTTTAGTATTTAATTTCTTATTTAATTTCATCTTTATAATACTCCTTTATTTTATCTCTATTTTATTTTTGGGTCTAGATAAAGATAAGGTTTATCTACCTATTATTCGGGTAACTGAAGTTCGGGTTGTTACAGTTTTTTCCTTCTAAAAATAAAATTTCATCCTCGAAATTTACCTGTGTCAAATGACTCTAAATAATTTTTTCTTATAGTTTCCTTTGGTTTTCATGTGGCCTTTTCCACTTTGTGATTCCTCCATAGTACTTTCACTAGTGGTACCGATTTATTCCTTAGCTGCTTTGTTTCCCTTGCTAAGATTTGCACTGGTTTCTTTTTATGGGTTAGGTTCAGCTGTACTTTAATATCTCCCAATGCCATTAAATGTGATGGATCAAGTCGATATCTTCTCAATATTGATAGATGAAAGATATTATGAATCCTTTCTAACTCTTATGGTAAATCCAATCTATAGGCTACTGGTCCCACACATTCAATAATTTTGAAAGGACCAATAAACCTCGAAGCTAATTTTCCTTTTTTGACAAACTAAAGTACTTTCTTCCAAGGAGAAACTTTTAAGAAAACCTTGTCTCCAATTGCATATTCAATATCCCTTTTTTCAAATCTACATATGACTTTTGGCTATCAGAAGTAGCTTTTAATCTCTATTTGATAGTCTTTACTTTATCCTCAGTTTCTCTTATCAGATCTGGACCTACAAGTTTACTTTCTTTGAGTTATGTCCAACATAAGGGCATTCTGCAATTCCTATTATAAAAATCCTCATAAGGTGCCATATGTATGCTTGCTTCGTAGCTACTATTATATGTGAATTCTATTAATGGAAGGTACTTATCCCAACTTCCTTTAAAGTTACTGACATAGCTTCTAAAGTATATCTTTCAGTATCTGAATTACCCTTTCAGACTATCCATCTATTTGAGGCTGAAAAGCTATACTAAATTTGCATGTGGTACCCAAGGCCTCTTGTAATTTCTTCCAAAAATGTTAAGGTAAATTTTGGATCTTGGTCGGATATGATGGAAAATGGCACACCATGTAATTTCTCTATCTCATTGACATATAATTCTGCTAACTTTGAGAGTTGATAGTCAATTTTGATAGGAAAAAATTGAGCTAACTTGGTCAATTTATCCATAACTACCCATATGGCATTAACTGCTTCCTAGTTTACGGCAAGCTAACCACAAAATCCATTGTGATCTAATCCTATTTCCACTTGGGTATTGCTATAGGTTGAAGCAACCTTGAGGGAACTTGATGTTTTACCTTGACCTGTTGACACATCAGACATTTAGAAACATACTCTACAATGTCTCTTTTCATACCTAGCCACCAGTAGTGTGTCTTCAAATCCTGGTACATTTTCATGCTTCTGGGTGCAAAGCATATGAACTGCTATGAGCTTCTTTCATGATGTTTTGTTTTAGTTCATCAACATTAGGAACACAGATTCTATCTTTGAAGTACAAATAACCATCACCTTTAACTACATACTCACTATCCTTCCCCTCTTGGATTTGTGTAATAATAATGGTAAACTTTTCATCTTGTGTTTGTGTTTCCTTAACTTGCTGCACCAAATTGGGTTTAAGTCTTAACTCAACTACCAATGCACCATTGCTAGCTATGGATAATTTGACGTTTATAGCTCATAAAGCTAAAGAAAAATATTTGATTCGATATTCATATATAAGCTTACTATAAAATAAATTTTATAGTTTAATTCGGTTATTTAAAATTTACCTAACAACAATTTTCTACTAAGTGCATCAGCCACCACATTTGCTTTGTTTGGGCTATAGTCAATAACACAATCATAGTCTTTTATCAACTATGTCCATCTTCTTTGCCTTAAATTCAATTCTTTCTATTTAGGCAAATATTTAAAACTTTTTTGATCTATGTAGATATAGCATTTTTCTCCATATAAATAATACCTCAAAATCTCCAAGGTAAAGACTATAGCTGCTAACTCTAGATCATGGGTTGGGTAATTCCTTTCATGAGGCTTAAGTTATTTGGAAGCATAAGAAATTACATTTTCCTCTTGCGTGAGTACACAACCAAGCCCATTATATGAGGCATTGCTGTAAATCACAAAATCTTTACCAAGTACAGGTTGTGTAAGAATAGATGCTTCAGTTAACATGGCTTTTAGTTTCTCAAAGCTTTTATGACATTTGTCACTCCACACAAACTTTGAATTATTTTTAAGCAACTTGGTTATATGTGTTGCAATAATAGAAAATCCTTTGACAAACCTTCTATAAAACCCAGCCAAACCTAAGAAACTTCTGATTTTTGTAACATTCTTAGGTGGCTTTAATTTTAGAATTGGTTCTAACTTCATAGGGTTGACTCTAATCCTATCAGCTGAGATAACATGACTAAGAAACCCCATGTTTATAGATTGATTGTTGCTCGAAACCATCTTTCACGGAAGGGGAGGAATAATGATGATGTTATGAAAAATGAAGAAAAATTAAAAGGCAGGAGTTGTCCACTTACTTGTGCAATATAATATCCTTGAGAGAAAATGCTGAAATCTCCAGATCTTCTAACAAGTATGAAGCCCAAAAACTTTTTGCATAGGAAAAAAACAAACTTCACAAAGAGAATTTGGCAGAGTTCTGTTAAGAATCGATAAAAGGATGAAAAAGTCGCCCCAAAAATTACCTATTTATAGATTCAAAAACTTCTGGAACTCTCCAAATGCCTTAACGATTGAATAACCGTCATGCATCTCCAAATCATTATGGTGGTTCTGAAAAATGAGGTGTTCTCCCTCGGCATGCGCATCAGCAATAAATGCATAATAACTAAAATGAGCAGGCGCACATTATCAGATTCAAGCCAATTTGAAAGATTTCGCCAAAATAATAAAGCAATACATCGCCCAATCAAACCCGTTGGAGGGGAGATAAGTGATAACTATGGAAAATATATTTCCATAGGCCTAATTAGGTTGGCCCAACAACGCTTGGCAGGGCCCAAGCCCAGTAGCAAAAAGACAAAGTGTGAGCTGGAAGACAGCACGGCGACGCGTGATGTTCGATTGGATTGATGGGACAGCATGTCCTATCAGTCCATTGACACAAGCCAACGCCCATACTCTCCACCTGTTTTCTGTCACATCGCTGCTCACCTACTTCAATTGCCAGTTATCACTCCCCAAGGTACTTGAGTACCCCTCCAAAGAACTCCTATAAATAGCCTAAAATACAATATCTTCAGGTATTGAACATCTGAGACTCTCTCTCTAAGCATTCTTTCTCTAAAAGCTATTATTTTAAGCTTCGGAGTGCTAACGCGTGGGTCCGACCGGATACTCCATCTTGCAGGTCCATCCATCCGACTGGCCCTTCAACTGCCAACTCTACTTCTTACAAGATAAAGACATTTTAGGCTTTATCAATTACGAAATGTACTTTTAGTAGTATATTTTATATAATGATGCACTAATATCGATGCTATTCTTATTAAAGTAAAATATTATAACTATAACATCTCCGATTGATGTAAAATAAAATATTATTCTCTTTGTTCCATGTTAAAATATTATTATTAGTTTGCTTTTTTAAAAATATTAAGATAATTATTGGAATTTCCTAATCTTATAAGAAAGTAGTATTTTGAAGAAACTAAAATAAGACCCTCATATTTAATGAAGATGAATATAGTGGAGAAAAATGTGTAAAACAGGAAAAAAAAAGATTAATGAAAATGTTAATATAGTATTGATACTAATAAGACAAGCACTGTTAGAATAAAGATAATAAATGTTGTTTCGATTTTAAGTGTCATTTTAGGTGGGATATTTTTTTAAGATTGACAATTTATATTGAATTGAGGGAATAATAAAGTTAGAAATATAATTAGTTTTGTCCAACGAAATTTTGATATTTTTATTCATGATTTGTTTTATATGTGTTTCATATTTTTAATTATAATTTATTTTTTAAAGACATAAAAACTATAAAAGTGTACATTTAACTAATATATATGTATAACAATTCAAAAAGAAAAAAAATAGTAGCATGGTGGGTAAAATAGAATAGAATTTATTATTTTATTTTATTTTCATAATGGATAACATTATCCTCATTTTTATTTTATATAATTTCTCATATGTTTCAAAAAGAAAAATTTATTTAGATTAGAACTAGACTTGCTGTGTATTAAAATGTTTTTTAGATTGATTTATTCGTACATTTATATATAGAATTTTTACAAAACTACCCAAAAAAGAGGTTTCACTCAAAAATACCTCTTTCTTTTTTTTTCCTTTTAAAATTACATTTTTTAATTTTTAATTTTAAAAATATTCCTTTTTTTAATTTAACTCAAACTCTTCTTTCTTTTCACGTCTCCTCTTGCTTCTTTTGCTTTTGTTTTTCCTTCTTCTTCTTCTTCTTTCCTTCTTCTTCTTGCTATATGATATTAAAGATTTAGTCTCCTCTTCTTCTTTTGTATTTTTTTTTGGAGATTTTGAAGGTAATTTATATCTTTATTATCGATGCCTCTCTCCTTTTCAAACATCAAAGATTTGGAATTCAATAGTCAACAAGCTCGAAGTCGAAATCCCCACTTTGATAGTTTTATTTTTTGTTCTTTCTCAAAGGGTTTGTATTTTGATCCTTTTATCATATAAAGCATTCTATTCATTACACCTGCCTCTCTCTCATTTAGTTGAACTGAAAGTGGCAGGGTTCTCAATCTCTTCCATTTGTTGTTTTTGTAGTTTTTCTTGCTAGTCTAGCTTGAGTTTATTTGTTAAAATTTTTTCATGTTTTTTTTGTTAAAATCTAGTATTTTATTTGTTGCATATAAAGTGTTTGTAAAAATATCAATGTGAACTTTTTGATATGAGAAAATGTTCTATAAAATGGTTAATTTCTAATTAATTTTATTTGTTTGTTTATCAATTATTCAATGCAAAATTTTTAGCACTTATCATTGGACAGTATACCAGGTATACAATATGCTTACATTAAATATTGCATCTTTATGCTTTTAGAAGATGGAGTAAAATTATAGGGAAAAATTTAATTAAAATGTCTAGAAAATTTCTTGAACATAATGAGAAGATATATCATCATGATGGCTCAAGTCATGCAAGGAATTCTTGTTTAGGAATGTGATTCTAAAAATGAATAATTAAGAAGACATCATGTTCAGTGTAAAAATTTAAATTTAAGTTTATATTTTATAAAAAAATGGATAATAAAGGTGCAATGCATTCAATCAAGAGAGAAGACGATGTAGAATATCCCTCTACTATGATTAACACTATTCAATGGTTCCTTCAACTTGAATGGAGTTTTGACACAAAGCATTCTCATCCATAGGAGAATCGGTGTGCTGATTTATTTATTTTTTAGCGATTTCTATGCCTTTTGGGCTCCATATTCTAAATAAGCTTCATCTAAAATGAGTCATTTGCTCCTTGAGTGATGTTATAGACATCTGTTTGCCAATATTATATCAAATTATTATATAATTAGACTTTGCCTACTTTTTTTCTTTTTTCTTTTTAAATATGGTATACCAACTAGTATTTTTTAGCACATCATAACATAACTAGCATTCTAAAATTTAATATACTGATTAGTATACCAAATTTCAGAATATGTTTATATTCTAAAATTTAGTATACCGGATAGTATATCAGGTATACTAGTCAGTACACTAAATTTTAGAATATGTTTGCACACTAGAATTTGGTATATTGGACGGTAGACCAGGCATTACAGCTGGTATACCAAATTTCAAAATATGATTTTCAACTTTCTTTTTATTTTCTTTGTACAAATTGAAATATGAATCCTATTACACAAATGAACCGGAGAAAAACACAAAAGAAAATCAGTGTAGAAACCTTGAATGGCCAAAAGATAGACCCCACGTAATGATAATAATAATAATAATAATAATAATAATAATAATAATAATAATAATAATAATAATAATAATAATAATAAAATGTAATGAGACAAGATGGATTTCGGGACATTTTTTAAAATAATGTGTCTTTGAAAAATATTTACAAAAAAGGGGTCTATCAGAAAATAATTATAAAAATGAGATTTTTTTTGAAATCGCTGCCACGTGTAGCGATTTTGTCAGAAAGCTGATGGAGGTGTGGAATTTTTTGTACTGAAACCGTTGGAAGGTACAATGGTTTCAGACTCTAAAATCACTGTACCTTCTAGCAGTTTCAGTACAAACAATTTTGTGCACCTATTATTAAATTAATAAATTTTTTATATATTTTAATTTATTTTTAATTTAATTTTTTAAATTAAATAATTTAATTGACCACACTAAATAAAAGTTTATACAATAATTTTTATTCCATTATTTATTTTTATTTTAGAAAAAAGAAAATGCACAATTTTCATAATTTTTATTCATGCTGTACCATCCAAAGGTTTTAGTAGAAAAAATTTCGCTCCTCCATCAGCTTTCTGATAAAATCGCTACACGTGGTAGCAATTTCAGAAAAAATTCTATTTCTATAATTATTTTCTGACATATCCAATTTTTGTAAATATTTTTTAAAAATACATTATTTAAAAAAATGTCCAATGGATTTCTCCCATAATTAGAAGTTTAAAGTTCGAATTTTAAAAATAAAGCATCGTTACATATTTATAAAATAGCATTTTATTCCTTTTATGAATATATTCGATATAAAATTTAAATTAATTAGATTAGAGAGTTTCGAATATAAGACATTTGTAAAAAAACACTTTTTTTAATATAAAAGTAAGAATTTGAATGGCTGGACACAAATGTTTGCCAATAGAAAATTAATGAAAAATCTTATCACTTTGACTGAACTCTCAAATAATATATATATTTAACCAGTAAAACTCCAATTCTACAGATTAAAGATTTCTTTTCTTAATGCTTTTCTTATCATTACCGCACACATATATGTGAAAATTCAAAATCTACAATAAAACTTGTTATCAAACATACATGTATATATGTTATTTAAAAATTAAAAAGTATAAATGTGTATAGTACTTCATTAATTACTGGTAGGGATGATCACAGGGCAGAGATTCCTCTGCCCCGACGGGGACCCGTCCCGTTCGGGGCGAGGAATCCTCGAATTTCCCCCCGCAGGGATGGAAACGGGGGAAAAAAATCCCTGTTATAAAATTGGGGGTGGGGATAGGGAATTGGGTATTCTCTCCGCGGGGATCCCCGTCCCACAGAATATAATCGAATATAATCAATTATCACACTAAAAAAATACAACTGAATACAATGTAGTCATTCATCAAGTGAATACATTGTATTAAGATTTGTTTTGTCATATATATGATGTATTCGGTTTTATTTTGACATTCACTTTAAGTTTTTATTTTCCTTTCAATTTTTTTTTTGGGATGCTTCGTGTTAATTCAATAAATTAGAAGGAATTTACTATAATAAATATAAAATTAAAATACTACATTATACTGTCATATTCAATTAGTGTAAAATATTAATACAATATATTAACTAGTAATATAACGACATCATATTCACTTATTTCCAAAAATAATGTAATCAATGTTGTTATTCTATATTAACATAATACATTGTATACGGTAAATTTCATAAATGGTTTTGTTATTATATATTAAAATAATACATTGTGTATTGTACACAATGTAATCCGATTTGTTATGCCATGTATATTTTAAAAGGATTTTAATTCATATTTTAATTCACTTCTAAATTTTAATTTTAATTCACTTGTAATAAAAATTAAAGTACAAAAATTGAGAACACTAATACTCTACTACTCAATTTAATAAATTATGGATTTAAATTTATATCATTTTCTAAGTGAATTCATTAGCAACTCTTTCCATATAAATTTTGACAGTGTATTCACTTTTGCCCAAAAAATAAATTGTGTTCATTTCTATCCAACTGAATGTATTGTGTTTATTTTTGTCCAAACTAAATAGAGTAAAAAAATGATTTCCATGTATGAATAAAATTATTAGCCCTATATATAAAAATTAAAAAAAAGTCATTAATTAACAAATTATACTGATATAGAATATCACATTAAAGAGATGTTCATATATTAAAAAAAGAGATGAGCCAATCTACATAATATAATTAATTTGCTATTTATTTCATATCAACACAAAGAAATGTGTAAGTTGATGCCGAACAACTCAAAATAAAAAGTAGTGCAGCAAAATCAATTAAAATAACATTTGTAATTTCTATTCAATTTTTATCTTCCTTGACATTAGAAAAGATAAATTTAAAAGAAATAATTTTAATTTAATAAAGAAAAATAAAATTAAGAAAAAGAAAAAATATAGTTAATTAAATAAGTTAAACACCGTTAACTTTAAAATAATCCCACAAAATCTATTGTCTTTTTAGCTTTCTTAACACCAACGGTGAAGAGCAATAGTAAAAAAAAATACAACAATAGTGAAAAGATCTTCTATTTCTAATTACGATTGCATTAATTGTCCACTGTCAACAACACCTGCTGCTGATAGATCGTATACAGTTTTACTAGAGCTAAAACACTCTATCCAATTTGGCCAAAATTAACTGCCCTATATTTAGTTTTGCTCCAAACAAATACACTATTTTTCAAATTGAACTCAAATTCAATCTTCTTTTTAATTAAAATTGAATTTATAAACTTAATTTAAATTAGATTTAATCTATTAATTTAATTTTAATTGAATACTATTCAAATTGAAATTAAATTGGATTTTAATCAATTTCAATTGCCAAATTTAATTGAATTAATTCAATTTTTTTTTGAATTTGGATTTCATTTTAATTCACATTTTAATTAAAATTAAGTATCAATTAAATTAATTAAGATCAAATATAATTACACTAGGCAATTCGATAATTTGATAAGTGAAAGAAAGCTCTCAAGGAATATGTATTTTTACTTTTGCCCAATCTCCGTATACAAATTTTGAAAATTGTGTTGGCTATTTGATCAATCATCCTTCACAACGTATTCATTGCATGCCTATAACTATATCCCTATTAGATCCAACTGCAAGGTGGGGATTTTAATTTAATTTTAAATTTGATGGAAATAATCAATATTAAAAAAAGTAAATAAATAAATTTAAAATTTATAAAAAATAAAAAGAAAAAATTTATTTTTGAAAATAAGAGGTGCCATTCAATTAAAATAAGATTGAATTTGAGTTTGATTTGGATAATTGAACACAATTTATTTAGTTTGGATAAAAATAAATATAGTATATTTAGTTTAGTAAAAATGAATTTAGTTTTTTTGGGTAAAAGTGAATATAGTGTATTAAATTTAGATAAAAGTAAATTAAATGCATTTAATTTGGCTAAAAATGAATGCAATATATTTAGTTTACATTTAGGTAATGAAGTTATCAATTTTCTTGTTTTTACATTTTTATAGTATATAAATTATGGTGGTAATGCTATTATAGTGTATAAATTATAAGAATTATACTCAAATCAACAGAAAAAAAAATATTTAGAAGTAGAAAATTGACAAATTTAGATTTTTATTTTTGTTTTAAGTTGAATACTTTTTAGGAGGTATTACTTTCTTCACAATTAGGACTCGACAAAAATTTTAAAAAACTACTAAATCAGGAAACGGGGATCTCTGTGGGGGACGGGGGAGATTTTCTCCCCGTTCTAGAGTCGGGGGCGGGGATGGGGAATCCCCGACCTCGGCGGGGCAGTGAGTGGGGATTCAATCCCCGGCCCCGCCCCGCCCCGTGAGCACCCCTAATTACTAGACAATATTTAACGTCCTATTTTAGCCATTACTAGGGGTTGCAAATGGTCGGTTCGATTCGATTTTGGATCAAATCAATTGAACCAAAAATTGAAGTTTAAGAAATATTAGAACCAAATCGAAACCAAAATATATAGAATAAAAAATTAAATGGATCGAAATAATTTTGACTGGTCTAGTTTAGTTCAATCGGTTCTGGATCATAAATGGATTTTTTTATTGGACTTTTAACCTAAATGGTAGGGGTGTGCAAAAAGCGAACCGACACGACCAACCTGATTAAATCGATCAAAATCGATGCATTCAGGTGGGATTAATCGGGTTAATATGATCTGTTCGGTTATTGATATTGGGTATTGATCGGGATCGGATTGGGTGAAACCTGACTAACCCGAACAACCTAAAATTTTTAAACTATAAATAAAAAATTATAATTTCTCTTCAATATTAATTAATATATAATATATATTTAATGTACTTTTGAAATTGTTAGTTTATTGTATTTTTAAAATATTTTTATGGTATTTAATATTATTTATTTGTATTAATTTAGGATTTTAATTTAAATATGTAAATTAAAAAAATTAAATTAGGGTAAATCAGGTTGTTCGGGTTAGGGCCCGAAAAATATCGGGTTGTTTGGTAGGGGCCCGATATTTATATAGGGTAGGATCGAATGAGGAAAATATGTAAATTTCGAATTTCAGATCGGGTTCGGATGCACACCCCTACTAAATGGGCCCATATATCCAATAAAATAAAACCAATTAGTACATAAACTTTTTTCATAATAAGTAAATAAACATTAAAAAATACATACAACATAATTAAAGGATACATTAAAAAATACATATAATTCATAATTAAAAATACATTTAATGTCCTTTAATTAAAAAAACATGCATTTAAATTAATACAACATAAACATGGATGCATTTTTCTCGCAAATTCAACCTCTTAGACCTGCATCCATATAAACAAACAATAATTAAATAAATTCAACTAAATTATAAAATGGTTGTAAATTAAAAGTTGCTTGCGATTTGAACACAGATATTAATTTTGAGATAGATTTAAAAGAAAAAAAAAGAAAAGAAAAAGGAACCATCTGCCTGAAAGGAGGAGCACCCTGACTCTCCTCACGACCACAACCAAAAAGTTTTAGTTGGAGCCAACAAAAAATGTACAGGAGACCTAACCAAAAAATAATTTTATATAAGTGCATAAGAAAACATATGTACTTATTTATCACAACCAAATTTCAGGCATACCAACTATCAAATTTTATATAAATGCATAAAAAATAATTTTATATAAATGCTTAAAAAATAATTTTATGCATACCGACTATCTGATTTCAATCTTAACTTTCAATATCTTTATAAGATAAAACAAGCCATAATAATCTAATGACAATATAACTATTTATTTAATTATGTCAGAAATAAATCAAATTGAAAATTCGTAGCACAAAATCAAGTCAAGTCAATAAATTGTAATCACGACATAATTTTTCATAATTATTGTCTAATTCTTGTTTTGGGTTGCAGAACAAGATTGTTGAAGAGTAGGAAGAGAATATAAACCAAATGAAAACAATTTTCATAGGAGCAGAAAGTCAATCTACTATAAATCACTAACATATTGCACAACAAGACAAGATAAAAGAACAATTGCCATCCATTGCAAATTAGGTAAATGTTGATAGTGGCACCTGACTTGTGATTGTTCCAACAGCCAATAGAATAATTGCCATCCACTGCAAATTAGAAGCTTCTTCTTAAGGAATAACCTAAAATAGGAATAAAAAATATCAGCTTCTTTGCAAGCGTTAGAATAACCAAGGAATGAGAAAACAAATAGAGACAAGCGTGACAATGCTTACCTAAATAATTAAGATTCCAGTAGTGACAATCTTAAGATTGCCCATTATTTGATAAGTGGACGTGTCTACATAAATCAATGTTACAAATTGAACATTGTTATGAATTAAGTAAATAATGGAAGGAATAGGAAACAGTCGCACAGTCTTCCAATCCGTAGTCATCTTCAGAGGAGGAGATTTCTTGCATTATCTATATAAAAGAAAACTAGATACTAAAAGCTGCAGATTAAACCCTAATGATCATTCAACTATTGATCGGATGCTAGCAAGTGTACTAGATCGGCTAAGTAATATAGGAAAATATAATTATGACCCAAAATATCGAACCCAAGGGAAACTTGTACTTGTATATGCTATTTCAATTTCAAAACCAATTTTGTGTGTAAAAGAAAGAAGAGAAATCCCAAGGTTGTGATGATTGAGGTTTTAAAACTAAAAACAAACTAAAACAAAATAAAGAGTTAAAATAAATAAAGATCTAATAAAAGCAAGTAAATTGAATGAGGTAAAAATCAATATTAAAAACAACTTTCACTAAAGGACTATCCACCTTAACAAATATTGCTATGACTTAAACAAAAGAAAACATGAACCTAGATAACTTTATTCAAGATTACCATTCCAAGCATCAAAATTTTCTTATTTCGATAAACTTAACACTTAGCATAGAGAACTGAATTAACTCTCCTAGATGTCTATTAAAGCTTTTCTCAAGAGATTTAACTTCCACCTATTCTTAGTTACAATTTTCTCAATCTTAACTTACTCAAATCAAACACAATTATAGCTTATTCAGATTATAATCATGCATTAATCCAAATAAATTAACCTAAGAACATGCAAGTCATTAATCAACTTAAACCAATTAATTAACCAATGCTTAATCAAGTTAACAATCAACTTAATTTTTAGTAAAGACAAGACTATGTTTAAGAACTAAGAAATAATCAACTTGTATTGAATTGAAGAACAAACTCAAGTCATAACAAACAAGTTAAGGATTCAAGTATCCTTTAGCAAAAGTTAAAGAAAACTACTCACAACACATTCTTATAATTAAAACAAAGCTTGAAGAAAAACAGTGAAAACTAAGTAATGTAAAAATAAACTAAAGAAAGTAATGCTTAATTCTAAGGTTGATCTCCCTTCTCTGGTGTTTTTTTACTGCTATTTATAGGGAAAAATCGTAGTAGATTCCTTTTTAAACTCCAGACATAGAACAGGAAGTGAACTCTGCTAAAACAGGAAGCTCGAGAAAATCCTTCGTGAAGTGGGAGTCTTCATCACGTGGCCATGCCCTTCCCTTTGTAATTGAACACGTGGTCACGTGTTCCATAAGCCTTCCTTCACACGTGGTCACGTGTGGATTAACCCTTCCTCACACATGGTCACGTGTTTGCATGGTTGTCTTCAGTTTCCCTTTCACGTGGCCATAGGTCTTCATACTTCATTCCTTCACGTGGCCATGCATTCCATACTTCACTCCTTCACGTGGCCACGGGTAGATTGCTTCAGTGATTTCATGTGGTCACGTGTAAAGGTTCTGGACTAAATGCTCGTTTTCTCGCCTAGATTTCTCATATTTGCACTTTTAGCCCTAATTTTTGCCCTTTTTGCAATTTAAGCCCTTTTATATCAATTTTAACCTGAAAACCAAAACAAACATGAAATTAACCTCAAAAACATAAATATTTACAATTTAACTCTATTTTAACCTAAATAATGCAAAAATAACTAAATAACAAAGCTTAAAACATATCAAAAACTATATATAACTCACACTTATCAAATATCCCACACTTAAACCTTGCTTGACCTCAAGCAAATTAGAACAAACCCACCTTCAAAACCATCAAACTTGTACAAAGACATGCAATTTCAAAACCAAACTTAGCATTTTAACAAAAGCACTTAATATAATCTCTAAATAGATCAACTTTGAACAAGAGAATATAAGTTAATTTCCTTGAGTGTGTGCAAGACCAAATCATTTTAAGCAATTTTGAAAATCAAAGCATCAACACAACTAGATAATGAAGTATAGAATAAATGAATGCATAAGCATACAATAGGTTTCGCTCTTGGAACTCTAGAAACACAATAGGCCTCTCCTTTAACACCGAAACCCGAAGGTCATCTCCGCTAAACAACTCAAAACAAGCTTAAAATCACTTAGGTCTTTTAAAGGTTGTAATGGGGCTAAGGATATGGTTATCAAAGAATAGATAAAAGACAATCAAAATGAATAGCCACTTTAAGAAAAAATAGATTACTAAATCCCAATAACTTCAACAATATATATTTTGCTCATTCTTGCCTCACTTTCAAACTTTCTTTTAAGAGATAATATGCCCTTTTACCAAGAAGTCATTATTTTTTCATTTTTTTTCTTGTACTACCCCACACTTATATTTTTTTTATATTTGCTAGCTCTCTTTTTCTTTCTTTTTCCTTTTCTCAAACTTCAAACGTTTTTTTTAAGAAACTAGCATTCACAAGCTAATTTGAATAATCTCAAGGTATAAAAGGTAGATTTCTCACTTGATAAGACTTTTTTGCTAAACCCAATAGAACTTTTAATCTCCTCACATATCCATTTAATCCTAAAGTGGCCAATTCTATAAGGTGAGATAAAGGCTTTTTAGGTTATATGGTTAAAACATTAGGGGTAACAAGAAAATATTAATGGTACGCCTTAAGCATACCTCATTAGGCTCAAAATGGCTTAACAAAGGATAATTTCATCAAGGTAGGACAAAAACTCTTTAAGAAAGTTTATCTAAAAAATTGTTGCCTAGATCATTTTCTAAGTTGTTTGAGTTGTTCATATGCTTTGAAGGGTGATGAGGAAGGTTATAATGCTCTAAATTTCCTTACTTCACTACTTCATTGTATTGATTTTTTCTAGGTTAAAAACTGGTCTAAGTGCTTTCAAGAATTTGGAAACTAACAAATATTTATCAAGCTGAAGATTAACCTATCTAACGATCTATTAAACAACATAAATGTTCTCTTGCTAAGCAAAGGTTTCAAAACATGCATATTCTATATCCAAGTTCAAATTGTTCAAAGTTTTGAAGTCAACCGGGGCAAACTAAGTGAAAAGGTGAGCTACATAAGTCTTCAATAAGTTTTACATACTTAAGAAAACAAACAAACTTACAAAAAGAAAAATAAAAGAAAACAAAACACAACACACAAAACAAAACAAAACCCTATTCATGAAAAAGAAAAATAAAAGTTGAAGACAAACTCCCTGAAAGGAGGCTACCCCCTCCTCAAAATTTTGCTGTTCACAGTAAATGAAGATCTATTCCGGTAGAGGAAGAGGTGGAGGAAACCACTGCCAAAAGTGGTGGATAAAATGCTTAATAGTCCTATTGCCCACCATCATCATATCCCGTAGCATGTCTAATCTTTCTTGTATTTGATCTAGCCTGATTTGTTAAGCATCCAAACGACTGCTTAATTGATTGAATGGACCTTCCCATTTAGGTGTTGTAGGTTCATTGATGGGGGAAGGTACAACTATGGCAATATGCTCCTCATTTGGCTCCTCTTGCTGCTCCTCAATCCGAATATTGTTCTCTCTTAGGTATTCCTCTCGGGTTGCCCGATGAGCTCGAGGCCTAAGAATCAAAATTTTCATCTGCTTGAGCATCTTATTATCAATGCAAGGTAAATCTCATGGAAGTGAGTCTCCATAACCCGGATGTTCAACTGTAATGGCCATCATTGTAGCTATCCACCCAATGGAAATATTATCAATATGTCCTGGCATTTTCTGCAATTCCTTAATCCGAGCTACTATAATTCCCGCTTCATTGATTGTTATGCCATCCATCATGCATCGGAGGAACATTGCTTGAGACACACTAATAGTGCTTGCATTCTTCAAATTATTGTACATACTCTTTGCCAAAAAGCGATGAATGATCCTTAATGCATGATTCCTCAAAGCATGTCCTTGCATTATCCCCCTACCCATGGCTCATCTAATTCAAGATCCTTAATTCTTTCCCAATTCTCCATGGAGATGCATCTTTCAATTCAGTTGGGGCATTTGGCACAAATCCTAAAATTTCAAAAAACTAACTGAAAGTCAAGGAATATCCTTTCTTACCAAACTTAAAACTGACTGTGCCGTCCTCCGCATCTCTTTTAAAGTAGCATTCAAAAGAATAAAGAAAATCATGTGCCATATCTGGATATACTTTCGGTTTCTTTGCAATGAATTGTTGCCAGCCAATATTTTGGATCAATGGTTCTATATCATAATCCCACAAATTTCCAGCCAGAACATTGAGGAACAATTGACTTAAATAGGCGGGCTGGACATAGGTGCACTTGCTGAAGTAGTTAAATTTATTGATCTTAGCCCTGTCCACATATAATGGAATGCATATATCGGAAGAGCTTGCTACATCAGGATATTTGTCCTTCGAGGTGCCATTAAAAAGAAAAAGAAAAAATAATGTAAGTGTCAACTCATAACCCAAAATATACTAAGGTGTAAGCACATGAATCATGCATTAAATGAACTGAAGCATACTTGATGAAAAGAAAAGTTGATAACATAAATGTACCATATATATGTGGAGATCAAAATGATAGGCATAAAATGCATTCAACGGTTGGGCACAAAGAATATGTCAAAAATAATGCCTATCATGCATGAATAGATTCATGAACCAATCTTTCAAAAGGTGAATTAGGTCATAATGCATCCCTGTAAATCATAAACATGCTATCCAAAGAGTGCAAGTTAAATGTTTTTAAAGAAAAACTCATTAGGACATTTCATCAAGCATGTTATGAGAACAAGTTTGAGCATCAATTTAAAGATCATAACAAAGATTGTTCATTACCCAATTACATACCAAGCATCTATTACATGCATGTAATACTCATAATCATCCAAAGAGACAAAAGGAATTAACATGAAAGCAAAATTTTAAGTGCAAATTAACCTCAAAAATAAATATTTATAAGCAATAATGGCACAAAACAACGTAATGGATGATATGGAAACAATAAATAAGAAGCAAGAGGAGTGGATACTTACTTAAAAGTGAGAACCGAACCAAAATGCAGCACCAAGTTGAAGTGGTGTGTGTGAATTTTGAAAAAACCCTAGTTTAATGGAGAAAATGTAGAAAAGGAAGAGATGATAGGTAGGAGAGAGAGAAAAAATAACAAAGAGAGAGCAAATGGTGGTCGGAGATGGTGATGATCGGTGGTGAGTGAAAATCCGTGGCCACGAGTTAATTTTGTGTTGGTGAGGCGTGGGCACGGGTGAGAGCAAATATAAGATGAAGAAGAAGAGTAAAAAAAGTCGTGGGAGTGTTTATAAGGCAGGAGCATTGGGCGTGGCCACGTGAAGTTCATGGGAGGAACCACACGTGGTCACGTGTGCCTTTGTTCATGGGGGCATGCATGGCCACGTGATGGTTCTCCTTTGAATTTAGCGTGGTCACGTGATGTTTAGATGTATGGGTAGTAGATCAATGTGTGGCCACATGATGTTTCTGTTAGTGTAAGCCCTAGCCCCAATGCATTGTAATAAAACACTTTGAATTAATAAAGTGAGACATTTGTTTTATCTTTTGTATTCCTGTGCATATCAATTGATAGAACTATCCAAGAATGTTGTTTCAGTTTAAGTTATCATGTGTGAGGCACATGGTTGTAAGACCTTGAAACAAATTAGACTTCATTCTAAATATCCCTAGTCAGTCATTGTTATGGGAATAACAAATGAATTAAGACTAGTATGCTTTCTCTGATATTATGAGTTCTGTCTTACGGATTATTAGGACAAGAGTGTCAATTAGAGATCATAGATACATGTTAAAGAACATGGTATCTGGATTTGATCCGTTCATGAGAACACTACATGGTACAAGTCATAAGTGTTTCTCATATGCAAGTTTTGTATCGGAGTTCTTAGACCTAAAATCTCTATGAAACTCTTTATGAATTATTGTGTACTTTGACATACACCTAACGTGCTCGTAACAGAGTGACAAGTACGAGTATGATTGGGTATGCATTGATTCATGTTAGAGAGCATGAGAGAAGTGAAGGGATTACCCCTTTCTATAAGAGAGAAAAAAATATCAACGGCCACTTGATCAGTGAACTGAGAAGTGTATGGCCATACCGAGATGAAATAATAAGTAATCATTATTTATCTGAGAGTTAAGTGTCACTGGAATATCAAGAAAGGAATTAATATATATAAGGATGACTAGTTTCATGCTTTATATTAATTCTGATATTTATGGGTAAGGGACTATGAAAAATTGCATTAGGTCACTAAATGCCATATGCATTTTCATTTTATTTGGAATGCTATAATATCTTGCTAGAGAATATATATAGCATTTGAATTAATTCATTAATTCATTGCCAACATTAAATGGACCTATAGGATCGCACACAAAGCATTGGGCTTAAAATATTTAAATAAAGTATTGGACATTAATTTGGGCTTTTAATTAAAGTCAAATTAATGTATGTAATGGGCATTATAAATGCTATTGGACCTTGGCCCATGAGAGAGAGAAATTCAGCCCACATGGTTTAATTTCAATTAATTAATTATCTTGTATTAATTAAGTTAATTGAGTATTAAAGCCTTAAAGAATTTAAATTAAATTAAATCATTTAAATAATATATGGAGTGGCCGAAATTCCAAAATGAAAATCAAGGAATTTCAGCACATGTTCATTATTTATATTAAGTGATTTTATTTAATTAAATGTCTTGTGTTTTATTTCAAATTTGAATTTTAAATTCAAAGGAGTTTAAATCAATATATATTACTTTTTTTTAAGAAGTGATTGAAGTTGAATTAATTATCTTGAGATGGTAAAATTCAGATCAAACACTTGCTAAAAGATAAGGATATATATATATATAAAAAGAAATAAAACCCTAAGAGACAACTAAGTTTGGCGTAAAAACCCTAGTTTCTCTAGGTTTGGCGTGAACTCTTCTCTCTCTCTCTCACAAAATTTTTTTGGCCAATTTTCACAAGGAGAAAGAATTGTTCCTCATTCTCTTGTGTTCTTGGGTAGTAATAGCAACCTAAGAGAAGTACAAAATCAAATTTTGTAGCTTCAAACCATAGCCATTACACAATACCTTAAAAGAGAGCTAGCAACCTCGATTTTAAGCCGTCGGTGCAATTGTGTGTGTGAGAATAGAGGGAGTGGCGTAAAAGGCTATTCCTTGGCATTGGTGATCAAGGTCTAAGGCGGATAAAGTCATCTTAGTTACTGGTCATCACCAAATTCAAGTTTTAAAGGCATCTCAAGTTGTAAGTTTTAAAACCCTAAAATTGCATGTTTTCGATTCTTGTCATGGAATTGTATGGCATGTATGATCAAATTTTATTGTTTTCCGCTGCGTGATCTTTATGTGCATACCATGACATATTCCATCATTTTCTCCTTTGAAATACATGTGGTCACGTGATTTTAATGAACTGGGGCAATAAATCAACTCGTGGCCACGTGATGGCAAAGGGAAAGCCACACGTGGTCACGTGTATATGCATTTTTCTACCTCCATTTGCGTCTTTTGAAACCTATATGCACAATAATTCGTTTTAGCCTTGATTAAATGCAATTTTTTTTCATGTTAAGCTTTTAAAACATGAACTCTTTTCTGGTGAAAACATGTCTTCTTTGAAAACCTGATTTACCCACTCTTTTCATGAATCAAAAAACACAAACACACAAAATATGAAAACAAAAAAACCAAAAAAAAATAAAAATAAAAATAAAAATAAAAGAGAGACAGATTAAAAGTTTCGAGTCTTTAAAGTCTCCAGCTAGACTTTCCAAACCATTTCTTAGATATCTTGAAGAACCATGGTTGCTTCAGCAACCACTAGTTGTCCGAGTTGGTATGGTTTGAGTTGATGACCATTGACTGTAAATTCACGTCCATCCTTTAAGCTTTTGATCGTCACTACACCAAAATTACTGCTTGCTATTACTTGGTATGGTCCAAGCCACTTTGATTTCAGTTTTTCTGGAAACAAATGAAGACGACTATTATAAAGGAGCACTAGCATTCCCCGAACAAAATCTTGTACCCTTAAGTGCTTGTCATGCCATCGTTTGGTCTTTTCTTTATAAAGCGCAGCATTGTCATATGACCATTGTCGAATTTTATCGAGTTCATTGAGCTGTAATTTCCTCCTTTCTCCTGCATTTCTCAAATCAAAGTTAAGAAATTTTGTAGCCCAATAAGCTTTATGTTCTAATTCGACCGGAAGGTGACATGCTTTTTCAAAAACAATTCTAAAGGGAGACATACCTATAGGAGTTTTGAATGCAGTTCGATAAGCCCATAAAGCTTCATCTAACCTAAGAGACCAATCTTTTCCAGAGTTATTAACTATTTTTTCTAAGATTGATTTCAACTCCCTATTAGATACTTCCACTTATCCATTGGCTTGAGGGTGGTATGGGGTTGTGATTTTGTGCTTAACACCAAATTTCTTAAGCAAGGTTTTGAATTGATGGTTGACAAAATGTTTGCCTCCATCACTTATAATAGCTATAGGTGCTCTGAATCTAGTGAAAATATTCTTCCTAATAAATTCAAGCACAATTTTTGCATCACATGTCCTAGTAGCTATGGCCTCTACCCATTTACTCACATAATCCACTGCTACCAAGATATACTCAAACCCAAATGAATTTGGAAAGGATCCCATAAAATTAATGCCCCATACATCAAAGATTTCTACTTCTAGCACATTGTTCATAGGCATCTCATCTCTTTTGGATATATTTCCTACTCGTTGGCATCTATCACAAGTTGCTATAAAAGATTTTACATCTTCAAATAAAGTAGACCAGAAAAAACCTGATTGGAGTATCTTTTAAACTGTTCTATTTGGTCCGTGATGTCCCCAAACTTCACCTCCATGGCATTATTGCATGATAGATTTTTGTTCCAATTTTGGTACACACCTTCTTAGTATTTGATCCGGACATATTTTGATGAGATACGAATCGTCCCAAAGGTAGTGCTTGACATCCGCTATGAGCTTTTTCTTTTGTTGCCAAGTAAACTCCTTAGGAAGATAACCACCTGCAAGAAAATTAGCTATATTAGCATACCATGAAACTGAATTTTCATAAGTGTAACAAGCACAAATATGTTCATCAGGAAATAAGTCAAAAATTTCTCCCTTTTCGATCTAGCATGATCCAATCTAGATAGATGATCAGCTACAAAATTTTCTGCTCCTTTCTTGTCTTTAATCTCAACATCAAACTCTTGTAGTAGTAACACCCATCGGATAAGTCTTGGTTTGGAATCCTTCTTGGCGAAAAGATGTCTCAATGCAGCATGGTCTGACCACACTGTAATTTTGGATCCTAAGAGGTAAGACTTGAATTTCTCAAATGAAAAGACTATTGCGAAGAGTTCCTTCTCCGTAGTGGTGTAATTTACTTGGGCTCCGATGAGTGTATGGCTTGCATAGTAGATGGTGTAGAAAATCTTCTCCTTCCGCTGTCCTAAGACTGCTCCAATTTAACACATAATTTCAAATGGTAAGCTCCAATCAGGTGATGCAATGACCGTTGCACTAACTAACTTTTGCTTCAATAGGTTAAAAGCCTGCAAACACTCAGCATCAAAGTTAAATACAACATCTTTAAACAATAAATTAGAAAGTGGTTTGGCAATTTTAGAAAAGTCCTTAATAAACCGACGAGAAAATCCGGCACGACCAAGGAAACTTTTAATGCCCTTTACACTAGTTGGTGGAGGTAATTTTTCTATCACATTAACTTTTGCTTTATCAACCTCAATGCCTTTTTCAGAAATTTTATGCCCTAAAATAATGCCTTCTCTAACCATGAAATGACATTTTTCCCAATTTAGCACAAGATTAGTTTCTTGACACCTCTTTAAAACCAATGCTAGATTATGCAAACAAGATTCAAAATCATGACCATAAATAGTGAAATCATCCATGAAAACCTCCATAAATTTTTCAATAAAATCATGAAATATGGCCATCATGCATCGTTGAAATGTGGCAGGTGCATTACAAAGACCAAAAGGCATTCTCCTATATGCAAATGTTCCATATGGACATGTAAATGTGGTCTTTTCTTGGTCTTCCGGGGCTATAGGTATTTGCATATACCCTGAATATCCATCTAAGAAACAATAAACTTTATTTCCTGCCAATCTTTCTAACATTTGGTCAATAAAGGGCAATGGAAAATGGTCTTTTCTAGTGGCATTGTTCAACCTCCTATAGTCAATGCATACTCTCTATCCCGTTACTGTGGGTGTAGGAATTAATTCATTATTTTCATTGATCACTACAGTCATTCCCCCCTTTTTAGGCACACATTGAACATGACTTACCCAATTACTATCAGAAATAGGATAGATAATACCTGCATCAAGTAATTTCAATACTTCATTTTTCACTACTTCTTGCATAGTTGGGTTGAGCCTTCGTTGACGTTGCACCACCGGCTTAAAATTATCCTCCATGGGTATACGATGTGTACAATAGCTGGGGTTAATCCCTTTTAAATTGGATGTTGCCCAACCAATTGCTCCCTTGTGCTTCTTGAGGACTTCAATGAGCTTTTCCTCTTCCAAACCTGTCAATAAAGATGAAATAATTATTGGCTCAGCATTATCTTTTAAAAATATATATTTTAAATGAGATGGAAGTGTTTTAAGTTCAAAATCTCCTTTAGGAGGGGATGGTTCATCCTCCGTTTCATTTCCTTCACTGTGTTTTTGTTCCAAATTTTGTATCAACTTTTTCTCCTTTGCTTCCAACTCTTCCATTTTCTTGGGATGCATTAAGCAACTTTGAAGCTCATTATTGAGAATGATTTCCTCTTGTGTTGTGTAGGCACATTCTTGAACTTCATCAACAAAATAAATGGATTCTTCAAAATCATACGAGGGGTGTTTTAAAATTTTATTAACATTGAAAATCATTTCCTCCTCGTTGAATCTCAAAGTAACCGTTTGTCCATGAACATCGATTAGTGCTCTTGCTGTGTTCAAGAATGGCCTCCCCACAATTAATGGCACCTTCTTATCTTCTTCTATGTCTATGACCACAAAATCAACTAGAAAGATAAAATTTTTGACTTTCACCAATAAATCCTCAATGATTCCTTTTGGCTTCTTTACCAATCTATCCACCAATTGAAGTGTCATTCGGATTTTCATTAGATCACCTAGGTTTAATTTCCTGCAAATTGAATAAGGCATCAAGTTAATATTAGCACCCAAATCACATAAAGCATGTCCAACAAAATTACCTCCTAGTTCACAAGGCAATGTAAAACTACCAGGATCTTCTAATTTTTCATGAATTTTATTGGTTAATATGGCACTACAATTACCGGATAATTGAATCGTTCCTATGCCTTCTAGCTTTTTCTTATTAGTGACAATTCCTTCACAAATTTAGCATATTTAGGCATGTGTAATAAAGCTTCAACAAATGGTAAATTTATATGTAGCTTCTTAAGCATGTCTAAAAATCTACTTAATTGTTCATTTTGTTTCTCTTTTCTAGCTAGAACAAGAAATGATAATTAAGATTCATCAAGAACAGTAGAAACAAGTTTTTCTTTACCTTTACCCTTCTCAACCGTAGGAGGCACTTTTTCATTATTTTCAGAGTTAGAATTACTTACCTCCATTATCAGTTCCACCCTTGGAGAAGAATTCTTACCAATTTCAGTCTTCTCTAACTCTTTCCCACACCTTAAGGTGATTGCATTGGCTTTCTCTTTTGGATTTCGATCTACATTGGATGGAAATGTCCCTTGAGTCTGGTTTGATAGAGAACTAGCAAGTTGCCCCATTTGGTTTTCTAAATTCCTAATGGATGCCTCTTGGTTCCTCATCCAAATATCTTGCGATTTTCATCTAGCATCTTGGCTAGCTAAAATCGAGTTTTGAGAGGCCATGAAATTTACAATCATTTTTTTAATGTTGGATTTCTTTTCTTGAGGAGGGGGAGGTTGAGGTTTTTGAAAATCGGGTGGTTGGTGGTATGATTATGATGGGTATTGGTTTGGGTAATGTGGTGGAGCTTGGTTTTGGTATGGAAGTTGATTATTGGGAGGTTGGTTATGATTAAATTGAGGTCTAGGATTAGGGTTAGAAGAAGAACCTTGATTACCTTCCCTCCATGAAAATTTTGGATGGTTTCTCCATCCCGGATTATAAGTGTTGCTATATGGGTTCAAGGCATTTACTTCTTCTACCATTCCTTCATTATTTTTCATTCCTAAAGGTCATGGAATTCCTGCATAAGAATCAACTTCATTAGATAGCATAGAAACATTTTTAGCTTTAAGCTCATTTATTTCTTTTAAATGCCTTTTTTCCATTAATTCTAATTGAGCTTTCAACATAGCTACTTCATCAATATTATGAACTCCCTATTTCTTTTGAGTTGCTCTAGAGGTTGCCCATTGAACATAATTGGTAGCCATCTCATCAAGAAGCAAAAATGCATCTTCGAGAATTTGGTTCATGAAACTACCATTTGAGGTTGCATCTAGCAAAGATCTTGTTGATGGATGAGCACCTGCACAGAAAATGTGCATTAATTGAAAAACAGAAACTTCATGATGAGGACAACTTTTTAAAAGTCTTCTAAATCTTTCCCATGCTTCATGGAATGGCTCCTCATAAAATTGCTGAAAATCACTAATTTGTTTTCTAATGAGGGCAGGCTTAGTAGGTGGAAAGAATTTTCACAGGAATTTTTCTTGCATTTGTTGCCAAGAATGGATGGATTGATTTGGTAGTATTTGTAGCCAATCCCTAGCTTTTCCTATGAGGGTGAATGGGAAGAGTTTCAACCTAATTGCATCAGTCGACACATTAGGAATTTACACAGTGTCACTCACTTCTAAGAACATATCTAGATGTTGTGCAGGATCCTCTATATTCGAACCCGAAAATTTGTTTCTTTGTACCATAGTGATGGTAGCGGGTTTAATCTCAAAGGGTTGGTGGTAAGGAATCCTAATAGTTCTATGTTCTTCATTCCACCTAGGAATAGCATAATTCCTAATGGTTCTAGGTCTATACCCATTCCCAGGAGCTTGGTGGGGTATGTTATTGTAATATCCCCGGATGGCCGCTTGCCGATATTGTCCGCTTTGGGCCTTGGCCCTCACGGTTTTGTTTTTGGGTCTCCTCAAAAGGCCTCGACAAGGGAGAGGTATCCATAGCCTTATCAGGACTATTTTGTTCTCCTCTCCAACTGATGTGGGATACTTTGACTGAATCCACCTGTATATGGGAGCCTTTGACTGACTCTACCCCCCCTAAGGAGGCTCAGTGCCCTCGATGACACATCAGGCCCGGCCCCATGGCCAACACACCGATTCGGCACCGGCTCTGATACCAACTGTAACGTCCCCGAATGGCCGCTTGTCGATATTGTCCGCTTTGGGCCTTGGCCCTCACGGTTTTATTTTTGGGTCTCCCCAAAAGGCCTCGATAAGGGAGAGGTATCCATAGCCATATCAGGACTATTTCGTTCTCCTCTCCAACCGATGTGGGATACTTTGACTGAATCCACCTGTATGTGGGAGCCTTTGACTGACTCAAAAAATTTGGACCATTTCTCGATTTATGCGTGTCATCCTTGCGCAGGGGGCCATGCTAATCTTCTCTGTATCGTTCCAATTTTATCGGATGTCCCCGAATACTTAGCACGGGTTTTGTTATTCATGTAGGTAGCAGGATAGGCTTATTTTGGGTTAGGCAGCTGCTTCGGCTCAACCATCAAAAGAAGGGATCTAGTTTCGGGCATTTCATCTTTTGAGGTTCACAGATGCAGCGAGGCGATTTTAAATGTAAATTGCTTTTTAATGTTGGAGTTTTATAGCAGTTTAAGAGTGTTATTTGTAATATTGAATCATCATAGGAAATATGATTCATAATGAGAATGGATGTATGAGATGCATGTTGAAATTATGTTTATATTGTTGTGCCCCTGATGGGCTGAGAAAATTGTCTGATTTTCAGGTGGATTAGATGAGTTTTTAGACGTTACATTGCCGGATTTTTATTTGGACAATCATAATTTTATCGGTTTAATTTATAAGTATTTCTTTTGGACAAGCTTGGAGTCAATAGGTTAGTAAGATTCAAAAAAAAAAATTCCATCTTATCACTTGTTTCAGTTAGACCTTTCTATAAGGGTGTTACAGTTATGCTCTTCGATCGTAGGTGGTGGATCATTCATAGGTTGTTCTATTTCTGGGTCATCCATGTTGCCTTTTAGCCTTATAATCCTATGAAATGTCCTTTCAATTTCAGGTTCTAATGGTAGGATGGGGTTGTTTCTCACCATAAACCACTAGTCACCCAAAAAGAAAATAAGAAAATAGATGAAGAAGAGAAGAAAAACACACAAAAATAACTTTAAAATCAAAATAAATAAACAAAAGCCAATGTATCCCCGGCAACGGCACCAAAAACTTAATCGGATGCTAGCAAGTGTACTAGATCAGCTAAGTAATATAGGAAAATATAATTATGACCCAAAATATCGAACCCAAGGGAAACTTGTGCTTGTATGTGCTATTTCGATTTCAAAACCAATTTTCTATGTAAAAGAAAGAAGAGAAATCCCAAGGTTGTGATGATTGAGGTTTTAAAACTAAAAACAAACTAAAACAAAATAAAGAGTTAAAATAAATAAAGATCTAATAAAAGCAAGTAAATTGAATGAGGTAAAAATCAATATTAAAAATAACTTTCACTAAAGGACTGTCCACCTTAACAAATATTGCTATGACTTAAACAAAAGAAAACATACAAGTGATTATGGAGAATTCAGTTTAATAAACCTAGATAACTTTATTCAAGATTACCATTCCAAGCATCAAAATTTTCTTATTCCGATAAACTTAACACTTAGCATAGAGAACGGAATTAACTCTCCTAGATATCTATTAAAGCCTTTCTTAATAGATTTAACTTCCACCTACTCTTAGTTACACTTTTCTCAATGTTAACTTACTCAAATCAACACACAATTATAGCTTATTCAGATTATAATCATGCATTAATCCAAATAAATTAACCTAAGAACATGCAAGTCATTAATCAACTTAAACCAATTAATTAACCAATGCTTAATCAAGTTAACAATCAACTTAATTTTGAGTAAAGACAAGACTATGTTTAAGAACTAAGAAATAATCAACTTGTATTGAATTGAAGAACAAACTCAAGTCATAACAATACAAGTTAAGGATTCAAATATCCTTTAGCAAAAGTTGAAGGAAACTACTCACAAAACATTCTTATAATTAAAACAAAGCTTGAAGAAAAACAATGAAAACTAAGTAACGTAAAAATAAACTAAATAAAGTAATGCTTAATTCTAAGGTTGATCTCCCTTCTCTGGTGTTTTTTGACTGCTATTTATAGGGCAAAATCGTAGTAGATTCCTTTTTAAACTCCAGACATAGAATAGGAAGTGAACTCTGCTAAAACAGGAAGCTCGAGAAAATCCTTCGCGAAGTGGGAGTCTTCATCACGTGGCCACGCCCTTCCTTTTGTAATTGAACACGTGGTCACGTGTTCCATAAGCCTTCCTTCACACATGGTCACGTGTGGATTAACCCTTCCTCACACGTGGTCACATGTTTGCATGGTTTTCTTCAGTTTCCCTTTCACGTGGCCATGGGTCTTCATACTTCATTCCTTCACGTGGCCATGCATTCCATACTTCACTCCTTCACGTGGCCACGGGTAGATTGCTTCATTGATTTCACGTGGTCACGTGTAAAAGTTCTGGACTGAACACTCATTTTCTCGCCAAGATTTCTCATATTTGCACTTTTGGCCTTAATCTTTGCCCTTTTTGCAATTTAAGCCCTTTCATATCAATTTTAACCTGAAAAACCAAACAAAACATGAAATTAACCTCAAAAACATAAATATTTACAATTTAACTCTATTTTAACCTAAATAATACCAAAATAACTAATTAACAAAGCTTAAAACATATCAAAAACTATATATTACTCACACTTATCAACTACTACTGAACATACTTTAATCGTGATTAAGCATCGTAAAGCTACCTAATTTCAAACAAGTAATATGAGTTTTGAAGCACCTTAAACACTTCAGCAAGAAAAGAACAGTAACATAGTCATACTTGTATTTCCCATCACTCTGAGATAATGTAGTTAAAATCCCTTATGCTTTGTTTGGATGGGGGTAAATTGAATTTACTTTAATGAGTGGAAATAAGAGTAATGAAATTTGTATTTTCAGTTATTTTCATTTTATTGTTTGGATAACTTAACAAAGACAGAGAGTTAATTAGATTTTCATAGATATATTTGACAATTATGTCATGCTGTGCATCACCCTGCTTATATCCATGCTTGGCCGTGCAACACAAGGCTATTTGCCTCGAGTGGGCCACTCAAGGCAAAATAGCCTTGTGTTGCACGGCCACTCAAGGCTGGCCGTGCAACACAAGGCAAATAGCCTTAAATGGTCGTGCAACACAATGTTTGAATTTGGATAATTTGGTAATTCCATCCATTTACCCCGCTTTCTCTTCGAATTGGAAGGAAATAAAATGCTTAAAAGATAGTTAATTACAAAATCTAATTTCCATTGGATTCCCCTCTCAATTTTATGATTTACAATCCAAACAAAAAAAGTAAGGTAATTTCAATCTAGTTTCTACCAAATTACTCCCACTTCTGTCGATCCAAAACATAACATTAAGATAAACAAATTCAATGCTCAAAAGATAGAAAAGAGAAATACTATCAAAGAAAGTAGAAGTTGAAGTACTGAGGCTGGCGTTTGAATAGGGTGAATATTGAATATTGGTGAAATAAAGAAGAAAGAAGATCAAAGTTTGGTATAAGATTGAGCTTCCTCACCTGGGAACTTGTGAGAACGGTGAGCAAAGAAGCAGTTATATACCACTGCATTTCTTCTTCTCCGATCCAGATGTGAACGAGAATGTGAGATACTAGTAAAATCTGCATGCCGCTGCATCAAATTTGCAAAAAAATACTAACCATCATTGCAATTGCAGATTTGCAAGAAAAATTGTAGAACCAAGCAAAAAAGAACGAAGAATGGGAGAGAAGGCAACTATCTGTTAGGGTTGAGGGAAATACGATTCAGTTGGCTGTCTATTAGGGCTATATATATATATATATATATATATATATATATATATATATATATATATAGGCAAAACAATGAATTTTAAAAACTTTGATCGGTTCGATTTTTTCGGTTTTTAAATTTCAAAAATCGTATCAAACCGATAAATCGATTTTTTTCGGTTCATAACCAAAAGAATCAAAAATCAAATAATCGAACCAAATAGATCAAAATATATTCGGTTCAGTTTGATTTTCGATTCCAGTTTGGTTCTGCACACCTCTAGCCATTACAGTTCTTGAGATCATTTAACATCCTATTTCTAAACAAATAAATCGGATTGTTTATAGGTCAAATTAATTGAAAAGTGATTTATAAGTCAAATTCCAAAACATAATTTGTCTTTTCTATTTTAATATCTTATTTCCAACATAAATTATGGTTAAGTATTAATTTATAAATCACTCTCAATTTAATTCAGCTTAACAAAAGAACTGTTTCTTGGCAATTTCCTCTTCAGCGAGATAGTATCCATTCATCCACTTGTAATCATTTAATAGAGAGAATTCTATAAAATCCAAATAGCATGTCAACCATTAGACAATCATAGAATAATATTAAAGCACACCCAAACACAAGATTGATGAATCACACACTTAAGATTGAAAGTCTGGATTCGCCATCACACAAGATCTGCTTCAGGTGTGTGTCGAATCTATCTCATCAAGCTTCTTGAAAGTCGCAGTCTTTATATGTTGAAAATCTTTTAGTGCTTAGAGCTTATATTTCCTATTGGTATCATAGAATAATGCACATATTTATCCAAGGATTGCTTGCCATCACTCAAATGTCCAAATATTTATTACACAGTAAATGCTTAACATATGGAGCAGCGCATTGCAAACCTTGCAAGCCATATATGCAATTGGTCTCCTACAAATGGGGCAAGAAAGGCTTAAAATAATCAAATAATTAGTTCGAAAAGAAAAAACCAGCAAAACCACAAGATTAAAAATTAAGCAGGAATGATAGTTCAGAGGATGAAACACCAAAAATAAGAATCACAATTCTTTAACCAATTGTAACACCTTAATCAACAAAACAAAAAAATGGCAAATGATAAGACTTAATTTTAATGACAAATAACCAAAACAAAAACAAATTTCTATAAAAGAAATCTCACACATTTGACAATAAAAAAAAATCACCTTAGACTTGATGAAGATGGCTAAATAACTTAAATTAGAGATAAAAAAAAGCAAAATTAATCAAAAAAAGGAAAAAAAATACATGAATAAAAAGATGTCTTCAACTTGATGAAGCAAAATTAGAGAATCAAAGAAGTATCTTCGACTTGATGAGATGAAGATAAATTACCGTTCTAGGACATCATACAACGAGAACGAAAGAGAAAAAAAATCCAATTAGAGCTTAATATATAAAAGAGATATTTTGAGAACTTAAAATTAAAAAATGGATATTTTTAAAATTTAAAAATTAAAAGCTGTATTTTTAAAAGTGAGATAAAAAAATGGATATTTGGTTGTAAATTACTCATTATATATGGTGTAGATATTGAAAACAGATGGAATATTCATTTTGTCAGATTAATTTTAGTTGGAAGTTGGAAATAATTCAGCCTTTTTCATTCGTAAGCATAAGGCTAATTTTTAAAATTAGCTTAGCCCATGAACACAGGGCAAAGGCCCTTTATTTTATTTTATATAAATATATTAAGGCCCAGAAATTATCTTGCTCATATCGGTCAAAGGAACAACCGTCGCAGGCAGCGCCATATATCTAAAGAGAAAATTCCAAATTTTATTTCTCTAGGGTTTCCTCTCCTAACCCGCAATTTTCATTCTGCAACAGAGAGGTAACTGTTTCTTCGTTTTGCTTGATCTTTGGGTTCTTTTTAGCTTCTTTTGTGGCGTTTTTTCGATCTTAAAGAGTATTTAATTTCATGCAGAAAAAACTTGTGCGTTTATGTGAGAAAGATGGCTGGAAAGGAAGAGAACAGAATATTCGTCGGAGGTTTGGCTTGGGACGTCACTGAACGGCAGCTCGAGAATGCGTTTAATCGTTACGGAAAAATTGTTGAGTGTCAGGTGCTCACTCACACACACTCTCTCTCACTTTTCTGTTTGGTTGTTGAGAAAATGAGATTAATTTTTTCTCCAAAATTTTTTAATTAAAATACTGAAAAGGGTAAAAAAGCCACATTCTTGTGCCTTTTTTTTTTTTTAAAAAAAACGAAACTCTTTAATTTCTATTATTTGGCATTTTTATGGTTTTGATTTCTTTAAATTTATTTCTAAACTGCAAGTGTTGAAATGGTTTTGATAATTTCTATGCACAAAATATGATAAGCTTTACTGAAATTCGTACATTTTGTTTTACATGTTTTATTTTTTCTTATTTCGTCCACTCTTTCTAGTTTTATTAATATTCCTTGCTCTTTTTTTATTTTTTTATTTTTATGGGTTGCTGGTTGTGATCTTTTGAGATGGTGTAGCTGTATGTTGGGAGATGTGTATGGTCAGACTGGTTGAATCAGATTGCTTTAAAGATTATATACCTGTTAGAGATTTGTTTGGTGATCGGATTGGTTCAATCAGATTGTTCAAGACCAATCTCATTTTACTGATTAGATTAAAATTGGATGGATAGTTTATAACTTTTCAAGTGCAGAAATTCTGGTGGCTTTTGAGTTGTGGATGATATGGTTTACAAAGGGCAGTTGAAGTTAAACATCTGGTTTTTTGAAAATTTTATTTATCTGGGAAAGCTTTATAATTTGAGGAGACATCGGTGCTGTTGGATCCACAGGAAAATCCAGTTTCTAATGAGGATTGAGCATGTGCATGAGGCATTTGAGTTTGATTTAGAGGTTTTCTGCTTTACTGAGGGGGTGTCCATCTGTTTTTATTGATAAGGTATTTACAAATTTAGAACAATAGGTCTTTGCAAGCTGGAATTTAAGGGTGTGTGAGGAAAATTATTGGAGCCCTTAAGCAGGAACTCTTCCCTTGTTTGTTAAGTGGCCTCCAGGTTTTATATTAGTTGGATAAACAAATCAGGGATTTTTGGATGGATGTGATATTTTCTGAGCTGCACAGTTGTCCTATTGTTTCTTCCTCAATAGGGATTTGTTTTATTATGCTTTCCATCTTTGTGGATCATTATGGTTAAATATCACTGAAAACTATCTCTGTATCCTTTAGTATGAGGATTTTTCTCATCAAATCTGTTGCTTCATTGCTTTTCCATGTATATCGTATCAACTTCAATCTATTATTAAACTATAAAAATATACATCAACTTTTAATTTAATGCAACTTTGGGTGAAATTGTGTTTGTGAGTGTCCCAAGGTCATGAGGGATGATACCATACATCTTGTTTGATGTTATGATTTATAAGTACAGTTTTCTGCTTCTGCATGGAGGTGGATTTCCATGCTGATATGGTGGACCCTAGAGCCAAGTTTCCTGCATTCCATCCTTGTGCATATTTGGACTGGTTGCTTATTTGTTGTAACAAGATCCTGTTGCTGGATGTATTAGTTGAGTGGTCTGGATTTCTTCCATACTTTCTTCCAGAGTTCAGATATGGAACACTGTGACTAGTTAATCGACCTTCCCATTCTGCATTCTGTATTCTAGTCAATCCAGTTGATGAATCTTAATTTTTTCACCGATTCTTCAAATTTGCTCCTTTCTTGAAACTTTGAAGTGATAAACTATAAGTTATTGCCTTGATATTCCAGAACTGCATTTTGCATGACAAATGAAAGATTCGGGGCCGTCTCAGCAATGCAGATTTGTATGCCTTATAGTTTAAGGCTGGTTCTATCACTGATTTAAAACTGACATTGAGAATAGTAGCTGGGTGTTTCTGCTTTGATTACCAGAAGTGCTCCTTATATTTTGGCCTGCAATTTGGATATGTATTAGTTAGTTGGTGAATCGTTCTTCTCTCACCTGCTGTCATTTTTTCTTTATTCACTTGTAACCTTCCGCTTGAACGACAATAGTAGCAGGTAGCCTAATGACTGAGACTATTCAACATTATTGGAAGAATGATTCTTATAGATTTTGGGATAAAAAGACTTGAGCCGAGTGCATCTGTGTATTCATGACTGTATGTTAGTGTGTCAATTTTGTTGGTTGGAAGAGATACACATGCTTCATCTGTTCTGAATCTTGAGCTGGTGCTTGGACAAAATTGTTGGTTCTCAAGTGCATCTCTGATCAATCATTTAGTTGGCCTGTCAGCTGATGGGCTGCTGAAGAAGAAAGTATAGTAATGAAAATATTTTCTTTAAAATCTCAAAATTAAGAGGCATGATGCGAAGCCTGGTTATGGTTTTCATTTGCATCTCTGAAGGACTGATAGGATTATTGATGTGGTTTTTTTTCTACACGCCTTGGTATAAAGACTGGCAGTGATGCTCAGTTATAGTGAGATGACATTATATCCGAGGGATAAATTGATGCATTCGAGCTTCATGGGTGCAATATTTCAGGTTGTTTTGGAACTGTTATCTTAATTCATGGTCAGATACAGTTTTGCAGATACTTCTATTTTCTTTTAGAACTCTTAGCAATATCAAACACGTTGGGATGCCTTAGCCATTCCATAATAACAACATGAAAGTAAGTTATCTGCTCATCACCTTTGATCATCCTCATCTTGATTAAACTTTTTTAGAGCAGATGAAATATTTAGTGTGAATTTTGTTTTCCTCTTTTGTAGAAAGTTGGTTCAATCTGTTGTGGAAGTCAAATTTGAAGCTTTGAATTGTTTAAAGAAAAGTTTTGTTTGAAATATGTGCTAGAATAAATTTTTAAATATAAATGGTGAGCTTGGTCAGCTTTGCATCATCTATTGTGCTTCTGATGTGCTAGTTTCGAGTTGAATGCTCACTTGTATTTCTACAAATCTTTCTACTGATTGCATAGAATTCCGTTTATGTTGTGTGGCCATATGAAAATATGCTTGAAGAAAAGAAAGGTGTGCAAAATAGCTGAGAACTATGATTTAAACTGATTTACATGGTGTCTCAGTCTATTGCAACTATAGGTGATAAATCCTTTTCTGTTGTCAAGATAGTGTGTATATCCATTTTATCGCCCTTTTAACATATGCTCATTATCTTAAGCCTGCATTCTAGATTTTGAGAATGGTATTTCTCAAGCATCATTGTACCCATATTCTGTTTTGGGTAATAGAGGAATCGGAGTCAAAGAGTTGTCTTGGTATATGAAGAGCCATCTTGGTTTGGGAGACTTTCAGGTTTTCTTCAATGTTCCTAAATGTTTCCTCTGTCAAATATTTTGTTCTTTCCTTTCTGCATTGCAAAATGGATTGAATCTTTTCTCACTGTTCATTTAAATTTATTGGTTCCTTGTCACCTGATGTTTTAATACATCCTAGCTTGACTTTCAGAAATACATAAATTCATGTTTTCCTCCAAAATCATTAGTTAAACTGCAAAGTAATTCATGTTTTCATATGCACCTTATTCTTTCTTTTTCTTGTTCTGGTTCTTTTTTTTAATTGGTTTTTGGGTAAGTGTATCTTGCTATTTATTTACAGCATTTCATTCATCTTAGTTTGTGGGTACTTTTGTTATCACATGCATTTGCTTCTTGTCAGGCTTTTCTATTATGGTGTTTATACAGGTCATGCTGGAAAGAGAGTCAGGTCGTCCACGTGGATTTGGGTTTATCACTTTTGTGGATCGTCGTGCCATGGATGATGCTATCAGGGAGATGAATGGACGGGAGTTTGGTGATCGGATCATCTCAGTGAACAAGGCTCAACCTAAAATGGGGGGTGATGATTTAGATCAAGGCTACAAGGGAGGCTATTCATCATCAGGTGGCAGAGGAGGGTATGGAGGAGATAGGCCTCCTGCTCAAGATGAATGCTTCAGGTGTGGGCGCCTAGGACACTGGGCCCGAGACTGCCCTTCATCTGGTGGCCGAGGTGGACTTGGAGGTTCGTTCTCTTCACGTCCTAAATTTGGTGGGGCAGGTGACCGTGGTTATCGATTTGCTGGCGATCGTGAGCGGTACATGGATGACCGCTATGACGGTGGACGTTATGGTGATAGGGATCGTTTTGACAGCAGAGACAAATATGGGAGCCATGATCGCTACGCTAGTGACAGGTACACATTTTCTCAAAACGTTTATACTCTAGGATTGTACTTTGAGAGCCATATTTTGTTCTTTTAATATATTAAAAATACCCATTTCTATTTTCTGAATGACAATACAACTATGTTCGATACTTTCTGCTGAAAAAAATTAAATAATGTGCTGTGGTGCTTAACCGTGCAGGTATATGCCAACTGGGGATCGCTTTGCAGCTGATAGATATGGTGGTTCAGATCGTTACATGCACAATGGTTATGGAAAAGGCAGAGATGGTGTTGCACGAGGAGGCAATGATAGGTTTGGAAATGGAGGGCCTGCTGCACGTGATAGAAGTTACAGGAGTAGAGCGGGTCCTTATGAGAGGGCTGGCAGAGGGGGGCATCCATCTTCGTTCGATCGCTATTAGTTGTTGGATGATGGGCAAGTATTGTGAAATTACTGTAGGTGTATGCCCTAGGCTAGATACTTGGTTTAATGACCTACTTTATGCAAGGATAGAACAAGTTCTGTGCTCAATTTCTGTTCTGAAATTTGTGTTGTTCAACAGGTCCTTTTTACCCTATCCATGTTTTCCATTTTGAAATTATCATTTGTCTTGTTTGACTTCAGAATTTCTAGTTATATTGTGCAAAGAATATGTAATTGATGAGAATAAAAACTACAAGTTTCTCTCTAATTTTTTTCAATTATAATATTTAAATACCTAAAGCAGTAAATTTATATCTTTTTTAGATGTAAATGTGAATGTGAAATAGTTGATAGGGAAATGTGCAATTTATTTATCTTTTCTAAAATAGTAGATCAAGTTGGTAAGCTAAAAAGTGATCGCAAATAATAGAAACTTACTTTCTGATGCATTTCATTAAAATAAGAAATGTATCTTTTCTTTCTTGCATTTCATTAAAGTAAGAATTGCTTCATTTCACTAAGAAATATTATGCACCTCAACGGCTAGAGGAAGGTTTCATAATTACGAGGCTTTCCGTCAAAATTGTTTTTGGTATTATGTAAGCAGATAAATTTTACCATTAAATTAATAAAATTGTATGTAAATAAATAAAAATTCACATGTTATGTAGACCAAAGTGATCTAAATTTATCATATGTGCACTACTGTAAATTAATATTTTGTTCTAGAATATTAAAGTTTCTCACCATCAGATATTTTATGTTTACTTATCTATATTTTGGTTATTTGACTAGGTTAACATTATAAATTTTAACCATTTTTTGGAGTTAAATAAGGGTATCAAATTTAAAGTATACATGTGACAAATTTACGTGACTTCAATAAAACTATATATTTTTCTATTTACTTACTTGGAGTTTCATTATATTTAGTAATAAATTTGAGCTGTATACATAATAATAGAGGCAATTTTAGCCTAAAATATACTTAAAAAGACAAATATACACAATTTTTAACACTTTAAGGATAAATTTAATCTTTTTCTCTTATTTTTTGAATGCTGATTGATGTTATTTGCATCAAATAAAAATATAAAATTATTAAATAAATAGATATGATCATGATTTGTTCAAAAAAATTGTTTCTAATAAAAATAAAAATAAATAATTATTTATATATTTAATTAAAAATTAAAATAATAATTCAATTCATGTTGAGATTCGAAAGTAACTAAAATTTTGTTAAGATTATAATCTAATTTCTTTGGCAGTGTTTAGATTGGATCCAGGTCGGATCATACGCTTTTTTGTCAAGTTCATATCACTCTTTTTGGATGGATTTCAGTTGAATTTCAGGTTATGGTAAAAAAAATTGATAGGTCTAGAAGTCAGTTTAGGTCACAAGTAAAAGGGGATAAATTGTTAAATGGATTAAATTATAAATAGATATCAAGTTATAACTTATAACATTAAGTTTTTAATATTCTTTAAAAAATCTTAATGCAAAATGAAAAATATTATGCATGTACATCCTGTAAAAATAATTGTTTTGATATTAAAATAAAATAAAAAATTATAAAATTATAAATAGTATAAATGAGTCAAATCACACAAATCATATAACCAATTGAATTGGATTGGATTATTTTGTGGGTTTAAAATGTATCATGTAATAAGTAAATTATTGATTGATCAGTCAAATTTATGTTATATTTTATAGACAGATTGAATTGAATCAAAATTTTTCATATAAATCACATAAATATATGCATTGTACAGGGCTTGAGATAAATTTAAAGGATAAAATTATGAAAAAATTGCGAAAAGAACATTTGCCAATCAATTAAGTATTGGATTGGATAATATATATATATATATATATATATATATATATATATAGTGGTAGATCCACAACTGAAAGAAATATTTAAATAATTTCTTAAGATTATTTGTGAAAAGTACAAAAAAAAAATACAATCAAGGAAGATTTGTGAAAAGGAAAATAGTACTAGTAATTAATTAAATATTGGATTTGAACAATTTTTACCTGTTTGAGTATTAAAATTAAATTCATTCAGTTTCTGGGTGAAGAAGAGACAATTAATGGTGAAAAATTATTGTTGATAATAGGATTAAATGAAGGGTATTTTAGATATTTTATATGCAGTTTGTCGTACACCAATCATCCTAAGCAAAACGACAATAACCCTTTGCTAGTTTAAGTTCCCACGCATCAGTCAACTTAACATACTCAAAATAAAATATTAAATATAGATGAGTTGTTGACTCAGAATTTACGTGGAAAAAGAGGACACATTAGCAGTGCTTGAACTCATACTTCTCTTTTCTTCGTGATTATCGATCGCGCTTTTTCCCATTCCAAAAGCCAACTCTGAAAATTAAAAGTGAAAGAGTTTCATTAATAAATCACAAATGATAAATTAATTCCGATATATATAAATTTACCTGTGTTATTTACATCTTTAGGATTATGTTACTTATATTCATGATACCTCAAATAAATTTGATAAATTAGAATCAAGAGGTAAAAAGAGTATCTTTATACTATATTCTGATGCATCAAAAGAATACGTATTTATGGATGAGCAAGTTAATAGCTCAGGAACATAATTTGAATCATGAGATGTCATATTTATAAAAATTGTATTTCGAAAGTTAGACGAAATAAGTTAAGACTTTACTTTTTATAAAACTCAAGAAGATGAACCATACGGATCTCTCCGTCCGAGTGGTCCAGATGTTCGGGATCTATCTTTTAGTGGGAGGATAAGCATGCCTAATTTTAGTGAAAGTATGAAAATTGAGGATCCTTATTTAAGTGGAAGCGTAAAGCTCAATTTCAGTGGGAGCATTTCAAACTATGATAAATATATAAGATATGTTTATCAAGATTCGAAACCGCAAAAATCTAAAAGGAAAAGTGTTCCGCACCGACGATTTGAGATCGAAGTTGTGAATGAGGTTTTTTTATTACGTACACCATAAGATGATGATGAGCCTAAAAATGTAAAAAAAAAAACTCTCTCATGCCCAATTAAAGATAAATAGATTAAGTCAATGGAAGAAAAAATAGCTTCCATAAGATCGAACCATGTTTGAAAACTGATTGTTCTACCTAAAGGATGAAAATCAATTGGTAATAAGTAGATTCTCAAGATACAACAAAAAGCTGATAGTAGTATCGAAAGATACAAACCTCATCTAGTCGCTAAGGGATTTACACAACAGGAAGGAATTAACTATTAGGAGATTTTTTTATCTGTTGTTAGATTTACGTCGATAAGGTTAATTCTAGCCTTAGTAGCTAGTTTGGACCTAGAGCTACATAAAATGGATGTAAAGACTACTTTCCTCAGTGGAGAACTAAAAGAAGAAATCTATATGGAACAACCTATAGATTTTATTGGAAAGGCAACGAATATAAGATTTGCCGATTGATGAGATCAATCTATGGCCCAAAGTAGTCTTCAAGATAATGGTATTTGAGATTTCATGAAACAATCATGTCGAATGAGTTTAACATGATTGACAAAAATCATTGTGTTTATTCCAAAAGCTCAAAAAATAAGTTTGTCATTATAACATTGTATGTAGACGACATACTTATAGCAGAAAATGAAAAAAATACGTAAATCTTGTCAAAGATTGGTTGTCTTCTAACTTTGAGATGAAAGACATGGATCAGGAAAATGATATTTTTGGAGTTAAGATTTCAAGGGATCGTTCAAGAAAATTATTATCACTATTTCAAGAAACATATATTAATAAAGTTTTTAAACGATTTAATATGCAAAATTATAAATTCATAGACAATCCCATTGCTAAGAATTATTCTCTTAGTAGAAGCATGTATTCTAAGGCTAAAGAGCAGATAAAATGTATGAAGAATGTTCTGTATGCCAGTACCATTGGTAGTCTGATATATGCAATGTTGTGTACTAGACCTGATATATGTTATGTTATGGGCATGGTAAGTAGATATCAATCTAACCCAGGTGAAATACATTAGAAGGCGGTTAAAAGAATACTTAGATACCTCAAACGTATTGCAGATTATTCTCTATTTTTTCAAGGAAAGGATCTGCAATTGAAGATATACGGATGTTGATTGGGAAGGAGATGTGGATAAGAGAAAATCCACATGAGGTTATATTTTCTTACTAGGCAAGGGTGCCATTTAATAGAGTAGTAAGAAATAGACCCGTGTAGCTCTTTCAACAATGAAAGTAGAATTTGTCACTTCCTCAGTTGCAATACAAGAGGCAGTTTGATTAAAAAGGTTTATGAACCATTTGAATGTTACTGCCTCAGAGGAACCTGTGACAGTCTATAGTGATAGTCAGGCATCGATAGCTTACATTAAAGATCCGAAATTCCATAGGACAAAGCATATCAACATTAAATATCAATACACTAAAAATATCGTTGAACGAGGAGAAGTGAATTTTCAGTATATTTTTACATATGATATGATAGCAGATCTGTTAACTAAACCTGTATCAAAAGAAGTATTTGAGAGACATGTCAGGTCTCAGGGTTTGCGTAGGATTTGATTTATACTATAATATCTTGACATTATTATTTATGGATAATAATATTTTGAATTCACTTTTGGCAATATATAACTGTGAATGTTTATATGTGAACATTTACTGTTATATGATAAAGCATGTCGTATAGAGAAGTAACTCACTCACAAGGGTGTTTACATTAGATTTGTTAATAAGTTAACAAAGTCTAATGTGAGGTGATTTTTGAACACAAAATGAGTTTCGAGAACCTATTCAAAATAAAAGTGCCATCTTACAGAAATTACAAGATGAGTCTTGTTAACGTGCAGGATAAAGACACACATAAGATTGTGTGCTTTGGATTAAGATCCAAAAAAGGATTAAGAATGATCCAATGATATGTTAAATGTAACTATTGTATTCTGTCTATAAGCCAGAAGTAGTCCTGAAAGAAGTGGATTAAAGTTGAATGTTTCGGTGCATTACAACCTTATGCTTCTGTATGGTGTTATACAATAATAAGACATGTGTTCTTCTAAGGAGAAAATATCATAGCACATGCATCATACCATGTGTACTTAAGTTGACCAAGGGAAGAAAATTTTATGTGAATGATCTCAAAATTTTCCCTAGTGTGAGATCCTAATTTTTTCGACCCTCAAGATCCTTAACTTATACCTAAAGTATAGTTTAGTGTGGCTAGCTTAGTTAGTCTCCAAAGGGTCATGAAAACAATTCAACCTGACGGACCTAACTAGAAAAGCGAGTTAGACTATGATGGATGGCATATAGTAGGAGGGGAAGATGTTTTTCGATCACATTCAATAATTTTGTAGTCTTTATAAGTAGAAATACAATAGCGAACATGAAAATTATTTTTATGAGATTATGAGATAAAACAACGAATGTGAAAAAATTATCTAGGGTTTAGCATATAATTGTGGAAAGATTTTATTTCTCGAAATACTATATATTCCTAGCAGGTGTATAGCATTAGTGTTCTCGACGCGTGCCGGTCATACGAACTATCTGCTTGTATGATAAGAGAGAGTGACTGAAAATCATTTCGTTATGTGCAAGTGGGAGATGAAAGAGTTTGAAATACGCACATAATTCATGAGATGATAAATTGACCCAGATATATATAAGTATATATCGGAGAAGAAAATAATATACATGGAATTAGTTCCATATTAGGATTCCCTATAATTAGAAAATCTACCATTAATTGAGGACAATAATATAGGAAGTTACCTTATTTATTTTTGGTAACTGACGTATTAATTATCTCCATTATTTCCTATATTAAATATTGTAACTGCCAATTGAATATTTCTTAATTAAGGCAATTAAATCCTACCTTAATGAGAGCCCTGTATAAGGGTTAAGAAATCAGATTTGGTGGGGCTGGAAATTGTCTCCAACCGAATCTCTGCCGAAATCTCTCTACACATTTTCTCTCTTTTATTGGGATTTTTAGTTCGTGGCACGTGTGTTTTCATCCCGAGACTTGCTTGGTATGGGTGAGAACCAGGCCGGTGGCACAAAAGGATGGTCAATCTTGGTATTTGTAATTCCACGCTTCAAGAGATATTTATATTTATTTCTCGTTAATTTATCGTAATATGTCATGTTAGGATTTGTGGACAAATACACTATATATATATATATATATATATTAGGATTATAATAATTATATGTCATAACTATCATTTAAAAGACTTGACCCAAAATATTAAAGTGATCTAATATAAAAGAAATTAAAGCGGGCCATAATAATAATAATAATGTTACAAGTATGGATTAAATGTATAGATACTCTTTTGTAATTTCTAATTTTATGATGGGTTACATTAGAAATAAAGAAAAACTCTACCATATAAAATGGTTATGGTCCCCAAATTATAGGTAAGTGATATCTATCGTCTCTGAATCCCCATCTCGAGAAGACAGATCTTTATCTTGCCTATCAATTTGGAAGATCACTACCAAAAGGAAATTCCGTCTTCCAAACCAAATCATGAATTCAGGTACGCTTCCGCCATAGATTTGGTATTTTCTTGATGATTTGACATGAAATATATTGCCTAGATGATTCTAGGGTTTCCTATAATTGGTATCAGAGCCTAAATTTCATGTTAAATCGTTGAGTTTTATTGTTGGTGTATTATTTACTGGGTTGATTGAATTGATGATTTGCGGCATGATGAGGGTTGCGGCAATATTTTTGGATTTACGGCATTTTGTATGGATACGGTAGTTTTTTGATTCAGTTTATTTTGTGATTTGTGGGTACCATGAATTAAACTTCAATTTCATTATGGTCTGGAGAAATCGTTGCTTTTGATTAATAATCCTCTTCGGCAATAGTTATTTATTTTGGTTTAATTGTTTGTTTGCCTCTATGGCTTTATGCTTTATGTTTGTCTTTATAGTTTTGGCATTTTGTGGGATCTTCTGTTCTATTATATATATATATATATATATATATATATATATATATATATATATATATATATATATATATATATATATAATGATTGAGGTTGCAGAAAGTTATTGGTTTCATAGCAATTACGCAGCCTCTGTTTTCTCTTTTTCTATTGGGTAAAATCAATTGTTATCACTTTTGAATTGTGCTGTTTGGTATTTTATACCCATTGTGTCGTTTCACATTTAGTTTATATATATATATATATATATATATATATATATATTTTATCAGTAAATAAATAATTTGGTATTAAGATGGTATTTTATGGAATTTCAATTTAAATTACAGTGTGGCTATATATATATATATATTGAGATGGTTAATTGAACCAATATGTTGCCAACGTGATCTCTATGGAAATCAATTAATTTATTTCAAAATATATAATTAGTTGTGTGTATGTAATTATATAAATATTGATTGGCCCAAAGGAAATTAATGTTTAACATGATTACATATACATTTGTGGCAATTAACAAGTGATAATTATTTGGTCATACATGTGAATAATAACTCGGCCCAAAGGAAGAATTATTATTTGACATGTTATTTTATTATTTGTGTTTAATTGCTACATCAAGATATCACTTACAAGTTAATATTTTGTCCAAAGATGAAATGTTAATGGAGTGTCAGATGTCTTGAGATGGGGTTTAACTGTATTTAAATTTGTTATTCAATTTTGGTATTATTTTGATACTTATGTGAGTTTATTTTATATGTTTTGTTATGAATTCAGTTTATGCTCTTGCTGCTAATATTACTGCTAGTATCAACTCCATTCCTATGCTGACTGGCACGAATTTTAAGGCATGGCAAGAGAGTGTATTGATCACTCTCGGAGTCATAGACCTAGACTTTGCACTAAGGGAACCTAGACCTGCCAATCTCACTAATGAGAGTACCTTTGAGGAAAAGAGGGAGATTGAAAAGTGGGAAAGGTCTAATCGCATAAGTCTTATGGTCATTAAGCATGCCATTCCTGAAGCTTTTAGGGGCACAATGTCTGATCAGGTGGATACAGCTAAGGGTTTCCTTGAGAACCTTGAGAAGAGATTTGCTAAGAATGAAAAGGCTGAAACAAGTACAATCTTAGCAAAACTCATCTCTATGAGGTATACAGGCAAAGGAAACATAAGGGAATACATTATGGAAATGTATAACCTTGCTTCAATTTTAAGAGCACTCAAGTTGGATTTATCTCAAGACTTGTTAGTGCATTTGGTTCTGATCTCTCTTCCTGCACAATTTGGTCAAATTAAGGTGAGCTATAACTGTCAAAAGGACTCATGGACCCTTAATGAGCTCATCTCTCACTGTGTTCAGGAAGAGGATAGATTGAAGCAAGAAAAGACACTGAGTATTCATTTAGTCTCCACCTCAAAGGATAAAAGGAAAGAAAATAAGAAAAGAAAGAATAAGGAAGCTGCGGTAACAACACCATATAAGGAACAAACTAAAGGTGGTTGTTTCTTTTGTGGAGCTGTAGGACACCAGAAGAAGCAATGTACCAACTATCACGCTTGGCGTGCTAAGAAAGGTATGCTTCTTAACTTTGTTTGTTCTGAGGTTAATTTGGCTTCAGTACCTAGACACACTTGGTGGATTGATTCAGGTGCAACAACTCACATTAGTGTGTCCATGCAGGGTTGCCTGAATTGCCGAAAGCCTAATGATGGTGAAAGATACATCTATGTTGGTGATGGCAAATCAGTCGAAGTCGAAGCAATTCGAACATTTAGATTATTATTAAGAACTGGTTTTTATTTGAATTTGTTTGAGACTTTTGTTGTACCGTCTTTTAGGCGGAATTTGATTTCTGTTTCGGCATTGGACAAATTTGGGTATTCTTATTCATTTGGAAATGGAAATTTTAGTCTTTTTCAAAATTCAAGTTTGGTTGGTTATGGTTCTTTATCAGGTTATGATAATCTATATTTAATTGATATAGTTGCTTCATTTAATGAATCCTTGCATGTTCATTCAATTAGTAAGAAGCATAAATTAACTATTGAGAATTCAGCTTCATTATGGCACAAGAGATTAGGTCATATCTCTAAAAAGAGAATTGAGAGACTTGTGTCTGATGGTATTCTCGATCCCCTTGACTTTTCAGATTTTGACATGTGTGTGCATTGCATTAAGGGGAAACAAACAAATATCAGGAGATTTGATGCCAATAAGAAAATAAATGTCTTAGAACTAATACATACAGATATTTGTGGGCCATTTCCTCTGGCTTATTGGAATGGCCAAACATACTTCATAATGTTTACATACGATTTCAGTCGATATGGCTATCTTTATCTCATTCATGAGAAATCTCAGTCACTGGACATGTTCAAAAGTTTTAAGGCTGAAGTTGAAAATCAACTCAATAAAAGTATTAAAAGCGTTAGATCTGACCGTGGTGGTAAATACTATGGTAGATATGACGGTTCAGGTGAACAACGTCCAGGTCCATTTGCTAGATTCTTAGAGGAAAGCGGTATCGTACCACAGTACACCATGCTGGGTTCACCCAATATGAATGGTGTTGCTGAAAGACAAAATAGAACACTTTTAGACATGGTAAGAAGTATGATTAGTCACTCTACCTTACCTGAGTCACTCTGGGAAGAGGCATTAAAGACTGCAGCTTATATACTCAACAGAGTACCAACAAAGGCAACTAGTAAAACCCCTTACGAACTTTGGACAGGTAAAAAGCCTAGTCTAAAATATTTTCATATTTGGGGATGTCCAGCTGAGGCAAGGCCTTATAGGCCAAATGAAAAGAAACTGGACTCTAAGACTATTAGTTGTTATTTTGTTGGATACTCTGAACGCTCTAGGGGTTACAAATTTTATGATCCCACAACTAAATCTATTTTTGAGACAGGTAATGCTCGGTTCTTTGAGGATGTTGAGTTTGCGGGGGGAGAAAGAGTTAAGGACTTTGTCTTTGAAGAGGAATATATTGATATTCCTTTAATTGCTATGGACAATAATCAAGAACAGGTTACTATGCCAGACATTGTTCATGATGCAATTCCAGAACAAGACAATGTCATTGATCCTCCCATTCAGTCTCAAGAAAATACTCTTGAAGAACAAACTCTACAGTCTCAAGAACCATTGCCATTAAGGAGATCCACTAGAGAAAGGAAAAGTGCAATTTCTGATGACTATGTTGTGTTTCTCCAAGAACATGATGTTGACATTGGAGTGATGGAAAATGATCCAGTCAATTTTCATCAAGCAATGAAAAGCTCTAACTCTCAACAGTGGATAGATGCCATGAATGAGGAGATTAAGTCTATGAAAGATAATGATGTATGGGATCTTGTTCCATTGCCTGAAGGTGCAAAATCCATTGGTTGTAAATGGATTTTTAAAACCAAAAGGGATGCAAAGGGTAATGTGGAGAGATATAAAGCACATCCTGTCGCTAAAGGCTTTACACAGAAAGAAGGCATTGATTATAAAGAGACTTTCTCTCCAGTTTCATCGAAAGACTCTTTTAGGATTATAATGGCATTAGTAGCATATTTTGATCTTGAGCTACATCGGATGGATGTCAAGATAGCATATCTCAATGGTGACATTGATGAAATAATTTATATGGTGTAGCCAGAAAACTATGTATCAGAAAGTACAAAGTCAATGGTTTGCAAATTGAAGAAATCTATCTATGGGCTTAAGCAAGCGTCTCATCAGTGGTATTACAAATTTCACCAGATTATTATCTCTTATGGTTTTGAGATGAATTTGGTTGATGATTGCGTATATCAAAAATTTAGTGGGAGTAAGCATATTTTTCTGGTTTTATATGTTGATGACATATTGCTTGTCAGTAATGATATAGGCTTGTTGCATGAAACCAAGAGATTTCTAGCTATGAATTTTGAGATGAAAGATCTTGGAGATGTAAATTTTGTATTAGGAATCCAAATACATCGAGATCGTTCTCGAGGTACCCTTGGATTATCACAAAAGGCTTATATCGAAAAGGTTCTTAAGAGATATGGCATGCAAGATTGTAAACCAGGAAATACCCCTGTGGCTAAAGGAGACAAGTTTAATCTTCAATAGTGCCCCAAAAATACTTTTGAGGAAATAGAAATGCAAAAGATTCCTTATGAATCAGCAATAGGAAGTCTAATGTATGCTCAAGTTTGTATGCGTTCGGATATTGCGTACATAGTTGGAGTATTAGGAAGATACTTAAGCAATCCAGGAATGGATCATTGGAAAGCAACCAAACGAGTCATGCGATATCTTCAAAGAACAAAACATTTCAAACTCACTTACAAGAGATCGGATAAGTTAGAGATCATTGGGTATTCAGATTCCGATTTTGCTGGATGCCAAGATAGCATGAAATCTACATCAGGATATATTTTTTTGCTTGCTGGAGGGGCTATCTCTTGGAAGAGTGCTAAGCAATCTCTTATAGCCTCTTTTACAATGGCAGCAGAGTTCATATCATGCTATGAGGCATCAAATCAAGAAATATGGTTGCGTAATTTTATTACTGGACTGCGAATTGTTGATGGAATTGAAAGACCACTTAAGATCTTTTGTGACAATAAGTCAGCAGTCTTGTATTCCAATAACAACAAGAGTTCAAGTAAGTCAAAGCATATATACATTAAATTCTTGGTTGTTAAAGTAAGGGTTCAAAGTGGACAGGTGTCTATTGAGCATATTGGTACAAACTCTATGGTTGCGGATCCGCTTACTAAAGGATTACCACCCACGGTCTTTAATGAGCATACTGCTCATATGGGTGTCATATCTTTTGAGGATATTTAATTTTAGTGGGAGTTTTGTAATCTTGCTTTCTTATTATAGACACATTTTGTTTTTTGGCTTATCTACATTTTCTGCAGAAATGAAGTTGAGTTATTCACACTTTGATTTATCTATGGATTGATCTCACTAAGTTTATAGAACGGACCAGTTGAAAATAGGCATGTTTAGATCACATTACATGTAATTTTCATGCTATGCATCCGTACTGGATCTATATCATTTGGTTGTGTTTATATATGTGATCAGAGATGGATTTAATTACGACATATAAGTAACAAAAGTCACCTTGGTTCTATGTAAGCATGATTGATGGACGAGATTGTTCAGAAATGTCTTTATTTATGATAGTAAAGTTTTGAGCTCATAAACTTGACATATAATTATACAACAAAATGAATATATATATAAATGTATAGTCCAAGTAGGAGATTGTTAGGATTTGTTGACATATATTTATTAGGATTATAATAGTTATATGTCATAACTATCATTTAAAAGACTTGACCCAAAATATTAAAGTAATCTAATATAAAAGAAATTAAAGCGGGCCATAATAATAATAATGTTACAAGTATGGATTAAATATATAGATACTCTTTTGTAATTTCTAATTTTATGATGGGTTAAATTATAAATAAAGAAAAACCCTACCATATAAAAGGGTTATGATCCCTAAATTATAGGTAAGTGATATCTATCGTCTCTGAATCCCCATCTGGAGAAGATAGATCTTTATCCTGCCTATTAATTTGGAAGATCACTACCAAAAGGAAATTCCGTCTTCCAAATCAAATCATGAATTCAGGTATGCTTTCGCCATAGATTTGGTATTTTCTTGATAATTTGACATGAAATATATTGCCTAGATGATTCTAGGGTTTCCTATATGTCATGGTTATTTCCCTTCAAATTGAAAAAACCCATTCTCACATCCTTCAAATATTTTTCAGTTGCTTTTCACATTATGCAGCCGTTAAACATGTGACAAATCAAACTAACAGTAGATATTTTTCAGTTTCTTTTCACATCCTATGAAAAAAAATGATATTAAAAATATATTTGCCATATGCATATATCTACGTTAATTAACTATACTCTTAACAAATTTGTTGAGGGATCACTCACCCTATATGTGGGTTTGTTGGGAGCACTCACTCTAGATGTAGACTGTTGGGTGCTTTCCTGCAGTATGTATCAATGTTATTAAAACGGAATCGGATAAAAAACCGATAAAATTAGGATTCGTAATTCGACTAGATTCGATCAGATATTTTTCTATTTTTTTAAAATACTATTAATTTGATATATATATATATATATATATATATATATATATATATATATATATATATATATATATATATATATATATATTAAAAAATATGCTATGTAAATTTTAATCCAATAGCAATGCTGTTGTGACTCCTGATAAAAGAAAAAAAAATATGTTAAACTTGATTCTATCAATTCTTAAAAAGTACTAATTTATGCTTTAAAAAATGTTTCATGATAAGTAGTTTAGTGAATATATTTTAATTTTTGAAAAAACATCTATAATAATATTTTCCTTAAATAGTTAAGAAATACAAAAATCTAGAAAGTAAATTTTCAATGGCGTATCAAATGATTTTAAATATACAAATATTAATTATTAATTATGATCATTTTAACAATAATTCGATGATAAATTCAAAAATAAAAATAATTCGAATATCATTTGATATTGGTAATACAATCATCGAATTATAATATTAATAAAAGAAATTAGCAACGCTCTTGCAAATCCACAGATTTTTCGCACCTAAGGCTAAAAGCTACGAGCTCGTATAGATTAAAATTTACGCTCCTGCTAATCCACAGATTTTTCGCACCTAAGGCTAAAAGCTATGAGCACGTATAGATTAAAATTTACACACAACATTGCTATTGGATAAAAATTTGGGGTTTTAACAAAAATATACACAAAAAAATAAAAATAACAAAAAATACAACACTACTCTATATTTTTCATTAATACAATATTTTAAATTTTCAATATCAATTACACAATTTTTTATTTTCAAAACTACAACTTTTTAATATTCTTATTAAAAAAATCCCAGCTACCTATCTCACTCCAGCTTCCTCTCTACTTTGTACCGTCGACGCTTACCAGGTCTCTTTCTCTCCACCGTTCGTTTGGCCTCGCCCTCTAGTCGCCGCTCTGGTGAGTCGCTGGCCTTTCAGTCACTGCCCTATTAACTTAAAACCAGAATTCTGTTTCATATTTGGATTCAATTCAACAATGAGCTTCTTCTCCACGGTACCGTCTTTGATCTTATTCTTTCTTCTTCTTCTTACTTTTTTTTTGTAATTTTTCTTTCAATGATCGCAATTTGGTCTCTTCCTTCTCTGCTTGGAAAATAAAGAAAAGAAGAGAAAGCAAGGGAAAGAAATGGAAATCGAACAAAAGAAAGAAACCAATCGAGATTTTTGTTGTCTTAATTGTTTTTTCCTTTAATCGTAAATTAGCTAAACTTCTTCTTCTTCTTCTTCTTTTTTAAATAAGAGATTGAGCTATTGGACGACAAGTGAAAGACTTTGTGCAAATTGTATACCATTAATTGGAATTGTAGAAGCCGTAATCCTTAGTTTTGCTAGTTGCTGTAGTAGTTGCACTCCTCCTCCTCCTCCGAAGACACTTCAGTTCCGTTATAGTGACCTCAATCGCATCGCCAGGAACACTCTGTGTTCGTTTCTTTGCCTTTAAGAATATGTAATTTGTTTTTATTTGATTTGGGTTTCTTTTGGTTTTTACTTGTGTGTGTGTGATATTGCAGTTACAGTCAACGAGGTAGAGGCTTTGCTTGAGCTATTCAGGAAGTTGAGTTGCTCAGTTATTGATGATGGCCTTGAACACGGTAATTTAATACACTCTCTCTTTCCTTTTCTTTCAATTCTAAACTTTAAATTCTAGAGATTTCTTATGCGTTGTGTTCTAATATTGTGATCCTGCGATTAAAGAAACTCTTATATGTTTTGTTGGGTTGATGTTGTTTAATTTTAATTCTTCTTCTTTTTTTTTTCTTAATTTGCACAAACGATCTAATTTTCAAGAAATTCATAGATGTGTAAATTTATGTATGCTTATATATGTTAGCTTTTTTTTTATTACACAAAAATCTGAAGTTTAATCAATCAACTTAGTAGCTTTATGTCTATAATGGCTTTCAATACAGGAATAAGAGTTAAATTTGTTTTTAAACTATTAAAATGACACAAATTGTCTTTAAAATTTGATATTTTTTAAAAAATCATCTCTAAAATATAAAATATAAAATATGGTTTCAATATCAATTAAATATCTCCATCGCTGTAGTGGACGGGTGGTATCTATACTCGATGCACATTGTGAAGGAGATTATTTGTCTTTGTTGCCGTTGGTCCTGAGACTGCCACGTGCTCTTCTTTCTATTTCCACCAAAAACTTTCAAATGCATGTACAGTCATAATATATTGGAAAAATACATTATGGGTCCCTAAAATATTCAAACTCTAAAATTGGTTAAAATTTTGCAGAATCATAAATAAACTAGGTCAATAATAAGTAAGTAGGGTTATAATATAAACAGATAATTTTATGACTTTATTTTTGTTTGTTCAAATTTTTTAATTAAGAATAATATCATACATGTATAATTTATAAAAATAATTATTTACATATAAAGTATATTAAAAACTATACAAGTATAAAAAATGTAAATGGACGTAAATGAATTTTAAATGAAGTATAGACATTATTTTATGAATCAAATTAATTGGATTATAAAGTAATGATGGATAGAGTAATAGTATTAAAATTAATTGAATTTTAAATGACGTATATATGTCAATTAATTATTACTATTTAGCATGTTATTTTTTAAATTAATTATATTTCATTAAGAATTTAACAATGTGTATATACTTTGTGTACTTGATATATACACAGTGTGTACTAGCTGTATACACCGTGTACATACTGTATATACAATGTGTACATGTTGTATATAATATGTACATGATGTATACACCATATGTACTAACTGTATACAGTGTTTACATGATGTATACACCATGTGTACTAGTTGTATACACCGTATGTACATGCTGTATACAAAGTGTGTATATTATGTATACACTGTGTGTATGTGCTATACACAGCGTGTACATCTAGTACACACCGTGTGTACGTACTGTACACAGTGTGTACATCTAGTACACATAATATGTACATGCTATACATAGTGTGTATATCATGTGTACACTGTGTGTATATGCTATACACAGCGTATACATTTAATACACACCGTGTGTACATGCTGTACACAGTGAGTACATCTAGTACACAGTGTGTATATCTAGTACACATAGTGTGTACATGTTGTACACAATGTCTACATCTAGGACACACCGTATGTACATGTTGTACACAGTGTGTATATTTAGTACATACCGTGTGTACATGCTGTACACATAATATGTACATGCTATACACAACGTGTACATTTAGTACACACCGTGTGTACATGTTGTACACAATTAATGGTTTTTTATTTAATAATACTTGATGTATTATTCAAATTCTCCAATAAGTATTTTTTGAAATAATAAATAAATAAATAAATAAATAAATAAATAGTGAATTATAAAACTTATTGGAAAATAGGAGTCGAAGTATTATTTTTTCTATTTTATGTTATCTCGTATTAAATTTAATTTTTAAAATTTAAAAATATATCCTTATTTATTATATATTTTATTAAATATTTTTTTATTTTTTACTTTTAATTAGAATTAAATAAAATTTTTCAAACTATAAAAATATATTTTTGTCAATAACTATAATTTTTTTATAAAATTAAAATATTTTAATTATTTTTTAATAAAAAATCAAAATTATTATTTTCTCTTTATTTATAAAATAAAAAAGCTTTTTTTTAAATGCCTAAATTTGTAATAACAAAGTTAAAATATGAAAATTACATGTATTTCGAATATAATTTTAGTTTTTTCTTGTCTTTAATTATGTAATTATAAAAAACAAAATTAAATTTATAAAATATTAAATTCAAATGCACTTGTTCACTAATTGTCACCATTAATATCCTCCAGTCTCACGTGTACTTATTTATTTTGTTCATTGGACGTCCAAATTTATATTTAATTTTTCGATTTAAAAATTTACAACTTTAGTGTACTTTATATTTTTAAATTTCAAACTAAACATATTTGCAAAAAGATTTTAATTAAACTGAAAAATTGTTTTATATTTTATTGAATGAAAACATCATACTTTTTTTCCAATTTTCTTAACATGCAAAAAAATATAATTAAACTTTTCTTGTACTATGATCAAATAAATAATAACAATAAGTTATTCTTCAAGATATCTTTCCCTTTTAAAGAAGTTTTTATATTTAATTTATTTTCACAAAGATGAATGAATATTATAAAATCAATTCTATTAATTTCATTTTCAAAATCCCATTTAAGTCAGCAATGATGGAAAAAAAAGTCTCCAAAATAATAAATCAATAAAAGGAAAGCTTTATTTATTTATTTTTTAATTTTCAACAGATCAATAATAAAAAAAAATATTAATATATTATTTTAATACTTATCCTCATAACTATCCATTTCATAGATGAATTCTCGAAAATAAAAGTAAATTTATATTAAAGAGCTACTATTTCTTTTTTTATTTTTTATCATAACTACAATTGTACATGTAATTAATTTAATTACATATTTTTCATTTATTTGTTGATTGTAATAAGTGATTTTAAGTTCACAAATTAAATTAATTAATAGAACACAATTTTTCTTAAATTAATGCCGTAACAGACGAATAGAATAAGCTCCAAAAACTAGTTTATAATGCAATAAGATGAAGTCCTTAAAACACCATTGTTCTTCCTAAAAGCGATCAAAGACCTAGTTCTAGGCTATTGAGCGCAATTGGAAAGAAAAAAACAACTCTACCTCCAACCTCTCTATGCCAACAGAATGGACACTAGAAACCAGCTGAGATGTATTCTCAGTTAGCAAAGCTTGCTTTGCTAAAGATAGCGCCTTTAAGAATAATCAGCATTTTAAGTAAGTAAGAAAGGATCAAAAAATAAGGATTAAAAATGATAGAACATTTGATGTATCTTAAAATAAAGATTGGATAAATTAAAAAGATAACGGCTAGTATCCACCAACCAAGTACTGAAATATTTTATTTCTGGCAACAAAATCAGTTTCACAGTTAAGCTCAATAAGGGCAGCCTTCCCTTCATTCTGAGCCAATGCAAGCAACCCCTCAGTAGTTGTTCGGCCTGACTTTTTAGAGGCCAAAACCTTTCGTCTCTTCCTTAAATCCTTTTGAGCCGCCTCTACAGAATCAATAGGTACTCACATTCATAAACTGCAAACACAATAATATCACAAAACTAAATCATTGTAACCATACCAATGTCCCAATTGCAATCAACGAGAGCAGTCTTAACATCCTTGATTGGAGCGCTGGTCCGTTCTCTCAATTGCTTGATGAGATTCATTTGCTCTGGCGCTGCGGGAGCCTGAGAACTGAATCGCTGTGAAACAATTCCAAAAATAGATTCTGATACGGATTTCATCTCTGTCGGTGGTGATTCCGGTGGCAAGCAAAAGCGGCTGAAGTTATGTTTTGATATTCCATTTCAACGTCGGCCGCCGTGGTTTTGGGCTCAGCTGGGAAGATTGTCCAATATATACATATCCGGCCCGTCATAACAAATCCCGATCCATTTAAATTTTACATCTTTATATTTGGCTAAATAAAAAAAAAGTTGTATTTATGAAAACAAGAATTTAAAAAGTGGGATTTATGAAAAATAAGGAGATGGATTGTATTTTTTGAAAAAAAAGGGAAAAAATTGGCAATTAGGGTAATTTCCTCTAAAAATTTACGTAGCAGGTTTTTTGCACATGTGGGCCCATTATCGTTTACTAATGCATTTGAGGGCCCATTTGTAAGCTGCCGCCAGCAAATCCTCATATTCACAGGTGTCATGACTTAGGGAATGTTTGGTTATTAAATACACATTTTTAGGCCTTTTTTTTGTTTTTATACTAAATGGTGACGTTTTAGTAAATTAAAAAAAAAATTCTATTCTTTCCGGTTTTTCAATTTTATTATGTAATTTGATTTTTTATCAATTCAATTTTCACTAGTTAAACCAATCAGTTAGCCTATCAATTTATGATTAAACCGATTTAGTTGGTTGATCCGATCCGATTTTAATAACATTTGTATGTATGGTATGAACAAAACAGAAAAATGGCTCATTCTTGCAACTTTTGTTCTATCTGCGTTCTCATTGAGTTTAGCATTAAATTATTAATTTTATGCATTTTCACTTTCAGCTTTATGATTGGAATTAATTTTAATTGCTTGAGCACGAGGAAATGTCCAACTTTGAGGTATTTTTGATAACTCTAAATTGCTTTTTTTTTTTAATCAAAATCAATGCAAAATTCTTCTTTAAAAATGCTTTGAGTGAAGCATAATTAATTTTGAATGAAATTAATTATCTTTGATGGTTACTGAAGCCTACCAGGAAGCAAAGCCCTGCCTTTTGCATGCGTATTGGCATATACAAAGGCATAGCTGGCTGGCACTTATTGAATGGGCTCAATTAATCCCACTTAATTTAAAATAGTTGCTTCTAATTTTATTTATTTTTAGGTAAACCCATCTTGAGCCACTCAAACTTATTCTAAAAATTCACTTGGACACTTACACTATTAGAAAGATCAAATAAACACTCAATCTCTATAATTGCTCATCTTTAAAGACTTTTTGATGACATGTCAGCGACTGCAGTTTATAAGAGAAATGGAATACGTGAAAGAACCAAGAACCTGTTTTTAACGGTAACATTTACAGGATATAAATGCTATCCTTATCTCTTCCTTATTCATCAACAAATCCATTCTCTCGGTCTCTCCGTCGCCCAAATTTCTTCTTCTCCTTCTTTTCATAGATAATTTATAGTTTTCATCATCTGATTCCTCTTGTTATCCTAGATCCCAGTTGGTTTTGTTTTTTCTTGTGATTCTTCTTAATCTCACAATTCTTCAGTGGATCTATAAGTTCACGCCATGAATCAACCAATGGAGATTTGTTGTTGTGGTGAGCATGCAATTTTCTTTATTGGATAGAAGCAATCGAATTCTGAAAGGTATTTAGTAATGAGATTGTTTATGTTTTTTGATTACTAAACAATGTGTGTAGTGTGAACACTCTGTTTTGTGATTTATATTAGGAGGAAAGGGATTGTGGATACTTTAGATGGGTTAATGAAGAATTCCCTGATTAGTCTAAAAAGGTGATACGGTGATTATCAAATAGGATCAAGCAATACGAGAAGGCATAGGAGAAAAAGAAAAGGAAAGGCATAATGAACTGGTTGACTAGGTTAATTTTTGTGATTTTATTTTTTATGTTATAAATGCTGGTTTTGTAATGCAAGAATTAGTAATCTATGTAATGTATTTTTTTTGGATGGTTGATGTAATTTGGATTGTTGCTTAAATTTGATGTAAGGCATTTGGTAATGCAAGCATTAGTATTTTTTGTAATTACAGACATTTTGCTTTCTGTTTGAATTGCTAAGTAAGCAGTTATAATTTGGTTTATATTCAATTTGGTTAATATTGCTGCATGTTTTGCTTAGTAAATAGTTGGTAATGCACCAATAAATCCAAAATTGGAATTTAATCGATGAGAGCTAAAAAATAACTGCCAAATGTTTCTTTAGCCACCTAAGCTACAATCAAATGAATTAAGAAAGAGAAATTTGAAACATGAAAACCAGAAAACCATGAAAACATATTCCAACAAATATAAAATCCTCCAATTAGTTAATCAAAGCTTGTGTGGATACAAAACCCAATCACAATATCAAAGCCTATGTGGATACAAAATCCTCAAGAAACTGATAAACACATTGACACAATATACTTAACTCCATAATTGCCACAAAAGGCTCAGCATACTAATTGTACAAACTATTGAACAAAATGTCGTAAAATTGCATAATCTTGATTGTATAAATAAGTCAGTTATTGCGAAATACATTGTTCCAAACTTCTTACATAACAAAATAGTAGCATACACAGTCATCTCCATATAATGCTATGACAGAAATACAATTTAATCAAAATAAGAGATTAATGCGGATGAAAGCTTGACTCATTTTGGCCTAATTTTGATCTAGCATTTAAATTTGATGAGAAGCGTCTAGACCTCACATTTGCTATAGCAGTTGCCCTATGTTGCTGGAGTTGTGAAGCTGTCATAGTATATCTTCCTTGCCATTTGAGCCTATTTGTTTAGAAGCCAAGGTCAATTGACATTTGAGTTTTGAACATTAGGACAAACTGCAATTACTTTATCAGATTGTCTGCCAGGCTATTAAAGTAATACAAACATTTTAAATCATATTTATGCATATGTAATAAATATTAAAATTAGAATTTAGAAGCTATTTACATTCATGATAGTAGTTCATTTATTCTCATCAATAAACAATCCAAGTCCACATTTCCTCGGCCTTTTATATCTTGATACCCCTCTCACTCTAACAGATGTGGATGGTGGCTGTGTGGATGGGCTGGTATGAACATATTGATGAATTAAATTTAAAGAGCGTTGGGTATAAGAACCTTTTTCTCTTCCTCTCCCCCTTTCTCTTATAAGGGCTTGCATACCACCACTACTAATAGAATTGAATCATATCCCTCTTTCTCTGCCTTTGGAAAACTGTGATGTTTTTTTTTTCTCTAACATCAATAGTGGTATAGACACTAGATCCTGAGCAGAATTTTATTAGGATTACCTAATGAGGAAAATTTCTCCTTAAAAGATAACGGATCGAGGTTGGTGGATTCTGTAACACCCTTATCTGTAGAATACACATAATCTCCAATACTTATAACATAAATGCACTAAAATCAATAATCTGAACTTTGCTTAACAAAACTGCACCAAGATCTTACAAAAAACTTAAACCACAATATATAAATTTAACTGTTATATTTTGAACTTACTTAAATCTCTTTAAACATTACAATATTCCATAAACTGATCAATAATTCTATACAAAACTCCAGTACGATTAAAATCAAAATGAGAACTATACACTTCTAGTTTATCTCTTATATTGGCCATTCTGCTGCAGATATACCCCAGAGAAAAAGTCCTATCTTGACAACCTACATGTATAAGAAAACCCGTGCTAAGTTATAAAGCTTAGTGGGGAACATAATTCATGTAGACAAACTCTTTTGAATTCATAAAAAAAATAAATAACACATACACATAAAAGCATATTATGAGGTGTACAACTAATCATTAAAACAATAGGAATATAATCAAATCATCTCCTGGTATTATTTAATCTCATATAATTCTTATATTGGATCTCAATACTTATTAAGATCCTTTTGAATTACCTAAAGTTTGCTCTTAGAAATATTCATAAGCATCAAATATATTTTCAGAATTCCTATAATTTATACTTGATTAAACATGTTGAAAAATTAAGCTTTCTTTTTTCAAGCTCTTTTAAACACATGATAATATCAAACCAGATTTATTAGAAAACCCCTTTAAATATTAAAGAACTATAAGTGAATAAATCGATTTCCTATACATAGTCAAATAATATTAATTTCCATATCATATGGCTAAATGCAAAAATATTCTATGTTTCAAATACATGTATTATCACTCTTAATTCTTGTAATTATTAACACACTATTCCTTTTTTGATATTTGAATATAGTTTTGATTTACTAATACTAAGGAATATCAGTTTGTTGTTAATTATTACATCAGACCAAGTTATGAATCTAAGTTGTGAGTTCATAATTCATCTGTGTATACATATAGGAGTTGCACATTTAATTTATCAATATATATAATTAATGTGTAACTAATGAGGTTGTATATGATTCAATATAGCAACTAAAAGCCATTAATATACACCTATTTTATATACTTATAACTAATGTATTGCAGGTATAGCAAACACTTTGGAATTACATCACTATTTTCGTAACTTTAACATAAAAGAAATTACACAAATCATTTAATAATATCAGGCAAGTAACATATGATTGTAAGGAAACATACATTCACCATAATAATTATTGACCAAACATATGATGCACAAATTCATCATGCATAAGGTGTATAATTCTTGTATGTACATATGATATTAGATGCTGTAAATAAGCACATACAAAATGTAATCGCCTTTAATATTTTGTTTTCCATATATAATATAGGATTATCATGTAAATATAATATGGAAATCAATTTAATAACTAGTATACTTATTCATCTTTTAATTCTATATGATACTTTTCTTTATACTGTATTAAGCCTATACTATTCTATAGAAGTGGATAACGGGTTAAACGATAATAATAACACCCGAAGGTACAAATAAGATACCAAATGAATTAAACTCTAGACCCAAATGGGGCAAAACGATATGATATTGGGATCAAAACGAGGTCGAATGATACTCTAGACAGATTAAACGGATCCAAATGGGATCGACTATAACCCAACGAGGTTGTTTATGATCTAAACAGGACCATCTCTATATATTGTGATCCAAACGGTGTCAAAAATATACAATTACAGCTACAAATTACTCTTATAAGCATGCCTATTGATCCACATCCTAGACACAACACAGGTAGTTAAATCCCTTTATTTTATGTTCCTTTACTTTACTTTATTATGTTAAATTATACACACACACACACAAACACACACACACATATGTATTCTCATGTATAACCATATGCAAGGTAATCATATGCTTATTCAAGTATAAACTTTTTGTGAGCATAATATCCTGTTACACGTATGAGTTTTAATAATCTATGCTTGTAATCAGTTCATGACTGTTAGAGAGTATGCCCTAGAGCCCATGTAATAGGGATGTTTTTCATATGTATAAAATTTTTATTCTTAATAAAAGACATCATTCATTTATTAATGCTATGTTTAAATACATGAGTTTGTAAATCTTAAATTAATAAATAAAGTCATAGATATTATAAACACAGTGCAAAGGCAATTATGAAGGTGTTCATGATGTGAGATGTCTATTGCATGCAAATGTGTTAATATCTAAATATCCCTAGTCGTAGAATTAATAAGATAGGACATTGTTAATTCGGATAGACTAACACATGTTATGCTTCTTGAATGGTTCAAGCAGTGGTTCTCATAATTGTGATTATGGAAGATAATCAAAGCTAACATATGGATGCTTGTTAGAAGAACAAGTTTATTGGAGACCTGCAAAGAGAATTCTCACATGGATATTAAATCTATGTTAGTGAGGAATCTCTTCATAGCGGTTGTGTAAGTATCCTTAGACTTCAGATCATCAAAGTTATCTTAAGTAGCAAGTGGTATACTTTGACTCCATAACTGATTACTTCCAACTGGGAGTGAATATAGTTAGGAGATTGGGTATATCATGACCTACTTGAAGATAGTTGAGTGATTGACAAAGGATTCACCATCCTATATTTAATAAGGGAAGTTATCTTGCATGATTCTATAATTGCCTTGTTCAGAGAATCTCTGGCCAGAGTAATATGCCAAGATGGATAGAGATCCATGGAGGGAATTTTGGGAACAATGTTTAAATTAATAGAACATACATAATTAGATTTATATGAGTTGACAGAAATCCATACTCATAATCTAATTGAGATAAGAGTGGTGAAAGGAGTAATTGCATGGTAACTGTTTCTATGGAAGGGTATAGTCAAACCACATGACTTTCCTGACATTTGGGTAGTCATGATGCCTAGCTAGAGGCCAATCATGACTTGTATAATGATGTATCAAAAATATCAATAGGGATTGATAAAATTATTTGAAGGAGTTTAAATCATGTGAGTTTTGGATAGAACTCACAATTACATATTATACTGCCAACATGGACATGAACCCAATAGGTCACACACATATAGAGAAAAGGATAAAATGGTAAAATGACAAGGATAATAATATTTGATATTATTATGAGGGTAGAGAAGTGAATAATATAATAATTAATTAAAGAGTTTAATTAATTATGATCAAGTAAAATTATTCGTGGAACTTTTGAGAAATATTTTGTAAATTGGACCTAATTGAAATAATGTATTTCATGATTAATTATTATTGTCTTATAAGTTTTATAGGACTACTATAAGTGTTATTGGACTGATATAATAATTAATAAGTCCATCGGAGGAGTTATAAAGGGGTCAGAGGAATGGAGCTGGTATGGAAGCCCTTCTGTAGAGGGCCACACGCCAACTCCATACAGAAGGCCTTAATGGCCTATTTCTTGGAATAAATTAATTTATATATGTTACATAAGTGTTATGGAACCTATGTATTTAGTTTGGTCGGATTTGGAATCCATTTGGGTATTTAAATCCAATTAGTTGCATAAAGGGCCTAGTTTGTGGGTTTTGTGCATAGTCTTTTATGAAAAGGTTTAATTTGGATTTAATTAAGCCCAAATTGTTATAATTAATTCTAGAGGCCCAATTAATAATTCTCCAGAAATTTTAAAGAGCCCAATCTCATTAGAAGTTGGAATTTTAACCTGACTATAAAAGTCCAACTAATGAGAAATTAGGGTTAAGTGATAAAACACATCAGAAAGTATTTTATTCTAACTCTCTCTCCCTTTTGCGCCACTTCCCTTGCTAGCTCTTGGGAATTTCAGCCACTCCTAGTTACACACCAATTTTTGGTTCAATTTATCCTTCTTTAGTGTGGATTACTCATTGGAGGTGTTCGATTTTGGACACTGTGATTTGCGATAATCCGGTGCGAAGTAAAATCAACTGTTCAACAAAAATCAAAGGTGATTTTTCTTATTCTCATATAGTTATATTGTATATTCATGGCAATATCAGTAATATTGGTTAAAAAATTTTAAATTCCGCTTATGTATGAGATGCATGTAACCGATAAATTCTAACATGGTATCAGAGCCTCGGTTTTACCATGGATATACAATTCTATATTATTCTACGAAATAAGTTTTATTTTATTTTGAGTTATCTATTTCATGAACTTTAAAATATCATATTTAATTGTTCATGAATGAGAAATATTGATTTCTGATTGTATGTGTGAACAAATAAATTTAACGGAAACAAAAACGGAACTTTTGAAGAAAAGTAACTAGAGTTTTGCGTGAAACCCATGTAATTTTAAGGGGCTGTTCTAATTTAATTTCTTATGGATCCATTAAAACTTCATTTAGATGATATTATATGTGTTAAATATGTGATATTAAGCCGTAGGATCGAACAGAATTAAAATCGAACAAGTTTTGCATGAAAACTAGTTTAGTCGAAAAGTTCGATAAATTGGTGTTCTTCGTGTGTTCTTGATGTGTTCTTGTTTAGAACGACTTTTAATCTTCTAAATCTGATTAATATGATATATTAAAGTGTTTTTAATTAATTGGATTAATTAAAATGGGCCTTAAATTAATTTGATTAATTTTAATTCATTAAAATCACTTAATGGGCTTAATTATGTTTATTGACTTGGTTTAAATTAGTGAATGACTTGGTGGGCCCAAGGGGATGATTTAAATTAAATATTATAAACATTAATTAAGTTTATTAATGTTTTTTAAGGGCTGGAGTGGGCTTGGCTCATTCCAAAATGCCTAAATGGTCCAAAAGACACAAAACTAGTTTGTGTGTGAACACATTTAGGGTTTTCTTTTGTGGGTTTCGGCCTACACTTGATTATAAACCCAAAATTGATTCTTTTAATTATTTAATATGATTAGTTAATTAAATAATCAATTTATAATTAATTAATAATCAATTGGATTGATTATTAAGGCAAGAACATATGCATGCAAAAGGTTTCCTAAAATGAAAGTTTCCAAAATGAAAAAAGTTTCCTAATTTGATCACATCATTAAAATAACTCAAAATATTACTTCAAAGGTTGAAACAAAGTTAGTAATCCATTTCTTTATGCATTAGAAAGGCATATAAGGGTGCATGATTGGCATGATGGATAGTTATGGACAAAGCCCAATGTGATTAAGCATTATGCATGTTTTGGCCCAATGAGGACTTTCATGTCTCGGCCACTTGTTTTTGGTTTGTATTTCATTTCAAATTGTAATATGTAATTATATTACTTAGATTAGAATTAGAAATAGAGATGGAGACCATTTTCAAGGAGCAAGATGGGCCAGATGGAGATCTAACAAGCTTGAAGATAATGTAATTATTTTTCTTGTTTGAATCATGCATACTACCTAGGTGTGGCCTTTTGATTTTCCCCTTGGCTTGGGAAAATCAATGTAGTAAAGTCCATAACTATACCATATTTGTATGCTTATATTTATGTGATAGATATAGGATGCATACCAATGTATGCCAACCATGTATGATGAGACTTAATTAACTAAAACCCTCAAAACAAATACTAAGGTATATAAGCCTTCCATTAATTTGAGGAGAACTAGAGTTCTTTATAGTGTGGGTTGTTGACCACAGTCAAGCTCACATTATGTTGAATATGTTCAAATCTAATTAAATGGGTCATATTAGCTAGCCCATTAGCTTGTTGACCACAGTCAAGGCTAATGGTTCTAGAGGCAAGATTAGGGAATGCATATATGATATGCATGCATCAAGAGTTGATAACCTAATGATCCAATAGTTGTGTAGAGACACAATTGGTATAGAGATACCTACCTTTCAAGGGTATGAAGTTTGGCTTGTTGACCACAGTTAAGGTCAAATTACATATCAAGGATTGGATATTGGCCCACTAAGAAAACCATCGGGTTTTCTCGGATTATATAGTGTGGGTTATTAATTCGCAATAAAATAGTGGGAGTAAAATGGATTAATTAAAGACCTTATTAATGCATACATATATATATGGACATACTCTCATATCTTTTCTTTTTCACATCTAGGTCATCATCATGAGCACATCAAACATTAATATACGATCAATCTTGGATAACAAGCTGGTTAGCAGTAACTATTCTGACTGGATCAGGTACGTGAGAATTATTCTCAGAGCTGAAAAGATCCACTATGTCTTGTATAAAAGATCCACCACCACTTCCATCAGATGATGCCGTTGATGAGATCAAAGGCATTTATCGAAAATACATGGAGGATAGTGAAACAGCAGCATGTCTGATGCTGGGTGCTATGTCCTCGAAGCTTCAAAAGCAACATGAGATGATGGATGCTAGAACCATCGTTTTGCATCTAGAGGAGCTGTATTATTCTCAGGCTTGAACTGAGTAATATGAGATTGCTCGAGCTCTATTTAGCTGCAAAATAGTGGAAGGCACTTCAGCTGCTACTCATGCATTGAAGATGTATGGGTATATTGAGCATTTGAGTAGACTTGGCTATATTATGGATAATGATCTATACATAGATTTAATCTTGTACTCGTTGGCTCCAAGTTATGCACCTTTCGTGCTTAACTTCAACATGAACAAGATCCAAGTATCCATTCCTAAGTTAATCAATATGCTCAAGACAGCTGATGGATCATTTAAGAAGGATCTAAAAAGTGTCATGGTTGTCACTTCTGCTAAAGGCAAGAAGCAGAAGAAGAAGAAGAAGAAGAAGAAGAAGATAACCAAGGGGCAGCCAAAGAATGGTGGGATCTCTAAGAAGAAGGTTGCCAAGAAAGAGAATCCCAAAGGAACTTGCTTCCATTATGGAAAGGATGGTCATTGGAAGCGTAACTGCAAGGCCTATCTAGATTCTCTCAAGGAGAAGAGCAAGCTGATACTTCTACTTCAGGTATTCATATGATTGAAATTAATACTTATTCTATTGTTTCAAAACAATCTTGGGTATTAGATATCGAATGTGGATCTCACTTATGTAATGATCTACAGGGGCTTAGAAGCTTTAAAAGAGTTGGAAAGGCAGAGATATGTTTACAGTCAGCTACTGGACAGAACATCTCTACAATAGTTGTGGGGACTTACTATTTGCCTCTTCCTAGTGGATTAGTACTGGAATTAAATAATTGTTATTATGTTCCAGGTTTGTCCAAAAGTATTATTTCTTTCAGTTGTTTGATGAATGATTATGATATTTATTTAAAGGATAAATGTTGTTACATTTTTAAGAACAATATGTTTTATGCAAAAGCTATCATTGAGAATGGTATATTTGTTCTTGATTTAATTAAAGAAGTACATAATGTGGATACCAAGAGAATGAAACATGATAATCTAAATACCTCATACTTATGGCATTGTCGTTTAGGCCATATAAATGAACAATGCATGACCAAATTGCACAAGTCAGGTGATTTGGGATCATTTGATTATGAATCATTTGATACATGCGAATCTTATTTATTGGGAAAAATGACAAAAGCTCCCTTTATTGGTAAAGGACAACGAGTTAAAATGGTTTTGGACTTAATACATTCAGATGTATGTGGTCCAATGACTACACATGCCAGAGAAGGTTACTCCTACTTCATTACTTTCATAAATGATTATTCCAGGTTTGGATATATCTATCTAATGAAATATAAATCAGAAGCATTTGAAAAGTTCAAAGAATTCAGAAATGAAGTAGAGAAACAACTTGGCAAAAGTATTAAAACACTTAGATCAGATCGAGGTGGAGAATACTTAAGCCAAGAGTTTCAGGATGATCTTAGAGATAATGGGATTTTATCTCAATGGACTCCATCATATACACCACAACACAATGGTGTATCTGAAAGGAGAAATCGAATACTATTAGATATGGTTCGATCAATGATGAGCCGAGCAGACTTGCCTAAGTCCTTTTGGGGATATGCACTAGAAACTGTTGTTTATATGTTAAACAGAGTTCCTAGTAAATCGGTTGATGTTACTCCATATGAGATGTGGAATAACAAGAAACCCACGCTTTCTCATATGAAATTATGGGGTTGTCCTGCTTATGTGGAGAGGACAATGTCAGAAAAACTGGTTGTTAAGTCTGACAAATGTTTATTTGTGGGATATCTAAAAGAAACGTTTGGATATTATTTCTATCTTCTCTTAGAACAAAAGGTGTTTGTTTCAAGGCATGCTGTCTTCTTGGAAAGAGAATTTCTCCTACGAGAGGACAGTGGGAGTAAAATTGAACTTGGTGAAGTTCAAGACCCATAAATAGAAGATGATCAACCGATTGAACCCAAAACTGGATTTCATAATGATGAGATTGCAGTTGAACCTGATTACACACAAAATCCTAGAAGATCTACTAGGATGCATTCTATCCCTGTGAGATATGGATTTCACATTGATTTGGATAGAAGTATAACTGTAGTAGAGGACAATGAGCCTATAAGCTATCAAGAAGTTTTGAACAGTTCAGAACATGATTTATGGCTCAAGGCTATGCATTCTGAAATGGACTCCATGTATGAGAATAAAGTATGGACTTTAACTCAACCACCTGAACGGATAAAACCCATAGGGTGCAAATGGGTCTTCAAAAAGAAGATCGACATGGAAGGTAATATAGTTACCTATAAAGCTCGCTTAGTAGCAAAAGGTTATCATCAAAAAGAAGGTATTGACTATGACGAAACTTTTTCTCCTGTGGCGATGCTTAAGTCTATAAGAATACTTTTAGCCATTACAGCTCATTATGATTATGAGATTTGGCAAATGGATGTGAAGATAGCTTTCCTTAATGGAAATCTTACTGAGGATGTGTATATGACACAACCAGAAGGGTTCACATTAAGAAATGGCGAAAAGGTATGCAAGCTTCAAAGATCCATTTATGGATTGAAGCAAGCCTCTAGGAGCTGAAATATACGATTAAATGAGACAATCAAAGAGTTTGGTTTCTCACAGAATGAAGATGAACCTTGTGTGTATAAAAGGGTCAGTGGGAGTGCAATTGTCTTCCTAGTTCTATATGTAGATGACATATTGATCATGGGAAATGACATTTCTCTTCTCCAATCCGTTAAAATATGGTTATCTAAGCATTTCTCCATGAAAGACCTTGGAGAAGCATCCTATATTCTGGGAATAAGGATCTATAGAGATAGATCCAATAGGTTGCTAGGTCTTTCTCAGAGTACATATATAGATAAAGTATTGAAGAGGTTCAATATGGATCTCTCTAAGAAAGGGTTTATACCCATGGTGCATGGAAAACACCTTTCTAAGTCTATATGTTCGCAAACACTAGAGGATAGAGGAGCATGAATAGAATACCATATGAATCTGCAATTGGTTCTATCATGTATGCAATGTTATGTACACGTCCAGATGTAGCATTTGCTTTGAGTGTCACAAGCAGATTCCAATCCAATTTTGGAGAGGAACATTGGGCAGCTGTCAAGAATATCCTTAAGTACTTAAGAAGGACTAAGGATATATTCTTGGTATATAGAGAGGACAGTTTGGAAGTAAATGGGTATACAGATGCCAGCTTCCAATCTGACAAAGATGATTGTAAATCACAGTCTGGTTATGTGTTCATAATGGGAGGAGGAGCAGTTAGTTGGAAAAGTTTCAAATAAGAAACAACTGCTGATTCCACGATGGAAGCTGAGTACATTACTGCTTCAGAAGCTGCCAAAGAAGCAGTCTGGATTAAAAAGTTCATAACTGAACTAGGAGTGGTGCCTAGTATTGTTGATTTGATTCCTTTATATTGTGACAACAATAGAGCCATTGCATAAGCAAAGGAACCACGGTCTCATCAGTGATCCAGGCATGTTCTCAGACGCTACCATCTCATAAGGAAAATAGTAGCTAGAAATGATGTGAAAATAAAAAGGGTCCCTACAGATGATAATGTGGCAGATCCCTCACTAAAGCACTTTCCCAAATTAAGCATAATCACCATATAAATAGCATGGGTCTGAGACATATGAGTGATTAGCTCTAGTGTAAGTGGGAGATTGTTAGAGAGTATGCCCTAGATCCCATGTAATAGGGATGTTTTTCATATGTATAAAATTTATATTCTTAATAAAAGGCATCATTCATTTATTAATGCAATGTTTAAATACATGAGTTTGTAAATCTTAAATTAATAAATGAAGTCCTAGATATTATAAACACAATGCAAAGGCAATCATGAAGGTGTTCATGATGTGAGATGTCTATTGCATGCAAATGTGTTAATATCTAAATATCCTTAGTCATAGAATTAACAAGATAGGACATTGATAATTCGGACATACTAGCACATGTTATGATTCTTGAATGGTTCAAGCAGTGGTTCTTATAACTGTGATTATGGAAGATAATCAAAGCTAACATGTGGATGCTTCTTAGAAGAACAAGTTCATTGGAGACCTACAAAGAAAATCCTCATATGGATATTAAATCTATGTTAGTGAGGAATCTCTTTATAGCGGTTGTGCAAGTATCCTTAGACTTGAGATCACCAAAGTTATCTTAAGTAGCAAGTTGTATACTTTGACTCCATAACTGATTACTTCCAACTGGGAGTGAACATAGTTAGGAGATTGGGTATATCATGACCTACTTAAAGATAGTTGAGTGATTGACAAAGGATTCACCTTCCCAGATTTAATAAGGAAAGTTATCTCGCATGATTCTATAATTGCCTTGTTCAGAGAATCTCTAGCCAGAGTAATATGCCAAGATGGATAGAGTTCCATGAAGGGCATTTTGAGAACAATGGTTAAATTAATAGAACATACATAATTAGATTTATATGAGTTGATAGAAATCTATACTCAGAATCTAATTGAGATAAGAGTGGTGAAAGGAGTAATTGCACGGTAACTATTTCTATGGAAGGGTATAGTCAAACCACATGACTTTCTTGACATTTGGGTAGTCATGATGCCTAGCTAGAGGCCAATCATGACTTGTATAATGATGTATCAAAAATATCAATAGGGATTGATAAAATTATTTGAAGGAGTTTAAATCATGTGAGTTTTGGATAGAACTCACAATTACATATTATACTACCAATATAGACAGGAACCCAATAGGTCACACACATATAGAGAAAAGGATAAAATGGTAAAATGACAAGGATAATAGTATTTGATATTATTATGAGGGTAGAGAAGTGAATAAGATAATAATTAATTAAAGAGTTTAATTAATTATGATCAAGTAAAATTATCCGTAGAACTTTTGAGAAATGTTCTGTAAATTGGACCTAATTGAAATAATGTATTTCATGATTAATTATTATTGTCTTATAAGTGTTATAGGACTACTATAAGTGTTATTGGACTGATATAATAATTAATAAGTCCATTGGAGGAGTTATAAAGGGGCCAGAGAAATGGAGCTAGTGTGGAAGCCCTTCTGTAGAGGGCCACACGCCAACTCCATACAGAAGACCTTAATGGCATATTTCTTAGACCAAATTAATTTATATATGTTACATAAGTGTTATGAAACCTACATATTTAATTTGGTTGGATTTGGAATCCATTTGGGTATTTAAATCCAATTAGTTGCACAAAGGGCCTAGTTTGTGGGTTTTATGCATAGTCTTTTATGAAAAGGTTTAATTTGGATTTAATTAAGCCCAAATGATTATAATTAATTCTAGAGGCCCAATTAATAATTCTCCAGCAATTTTAAAGAGCCTAATCTCATTAGAAGTTGGAATTTTAACCTGACTATAAAAGTCCAACTAATGAGGAATTAGGGTTAAGTGATAAAACACATAAAAAAGTCATTTATTCTAACTCTCTCTCCCTTTTATGCCACTTCCCTTGCTAGCTCTTGGGAATTTCAGCCACTCCTAGTTACACACCAATTGTTGGTTTCATTTATCCTTCTCTAGTGTGGATTACTTATTGGAGGTGTTCGATTTTGGACACTGTGGTTTGCGACAATCTGGTGCGAAGTAAAATCAACTGCTCAACAAAAATCGAAGGTGATTTTTCTTATTCTCATATAGTTATATTGTATATTCATGGCAAGATCAGTAATATTGGTTAAAAAATTTTAAATTTTGCTTATGTATGAGATACATGTAACTGATAAATTCCAACAATGACATGTAACTCTTTCATTTGTATACAATAATGGTACTCAACATCATACTATATTGAATTTCTTTAATCAAATAATATGTGTGTACATGTTCATAACATATTTACCTTAAAGGACTTATGTGATAGGCATAGATGGAACTATTGTAGGACATTTTACAGCATCGACAGCCATGTTGGCTGGTATTTGAAGGGAGATGGATTGTCTTGTAGGTTATATTAATAAGTTCCTCCATCCCATTGTTGTTGACCCCTTAGGCCCTACATAGCCAGCCCTTCAGCCCCTCAAGCACCTAACCTACCATTCTACAGACATCATTCTGTTCTCCACCGAAAGGCCTTACTAATTATGGCTTGCATTAAGATTCCATGATTTCAAGAAGATGATGACATTTATACCTATTTTATATCACACATAGTTCAAAGGCATTCATACATTTGGATATTTGTTATGGGATGATTTTTTTATGTTTTTTGTGGATTTGTTAGGCTTCTTCCTTTAAATTTGTTTTGGGATTATTATTTACTTTTCATGATTGATATTGCTTATTTACTAGTATATGTATTGCATTGTGCTACAAATTGATATTACTTGCTTCTAACATGTTAAGCACAATTTTGAAATGCTGCAATCACAGGACAAAATCTTATCTGAAAGTCATTTTTCCTTTTGTTTAATTTTGCCTTTTTGCTCCTTTTTGGATCTACTATTGATAATAAATTTATTTAAAAAGAGGAAGAAAAGTAGACTACACGAGGTCAATACGGTCATGCATCACCTGGTGTACACCCCATGCATCATGTGATGTATGGCCTGAAATAGATTTTCTCATTTTTAGATAAAAGAGTCAATCGTATGTCACTTAATGAATGACAATGCATACCCAACATATGTACTAGATTATAGTCTTTTTTTTAATTTATTTCATTTTATCCTTTTTATTTTCTTTCATTATTATTATTGTAATTGTTGTTATTGCTATTATTGTTATGTTTGTTATTGCTAATGATCCTCTTGTGAATATAATCGGGTGAGCCCTAAAGGTTAGTCTACAATCTCTTTTCTCTAGATTATAAAAAGTCATTTTGACCACAAATGAAAAATGCCATAAAAATATTTATATTAAATAATTAGGATATTTCAATAATAAAATCGATTCGATGTCCACATTTTCTCCCAAAAAACTCACATGGAAAAATTAGCTTTTAATAATATAAATAATTCTTGTATATAATTAAATAATAAGGGACATTTCCTAAATAAAACTTGGACTGATAAGTGCCTATCTTCAAACCCTTGCAATGAAATGTTTCTTTAATAATCCACATGCGAGGACCAAAGTTCTTACTAAAAAGGTTACAATGAATTATCCGATTTATGGATGTATTTATCACTTTATTCTATGTCAAGATTTATCGCTTAATTACGTGATTGGGTGCACTACAAGAAAATAACAAAATAGCAACGAAAAATAGCAACGAAAAACTAATTTCGTTGCTATTTAGCAACGAAAAATCAATTTCGTTGCTAAAATTGGTAGAATTTTTAGGGAATTAGCAACGGTATAGAAATGGTTGTACTCCATTGCTAAAAAGGGAGGGGGGAGATTTTAGCTCCAAAATTTAGCAACGAAAAATAATTTCCATTGCTAAATATTGCGGCACTTGATAGCGAAAAAAATTTGGGATGAAAATTAGCAACGAAAATTAAATTCCGTTGCTAAAATAGCAACAAAATTTATAATCCATTGCAAAAATAGCAACGAAAAAATTCCATTGCTATTTAGCAACGAAAAAAATATTATGTTGCTATTTAGCAACGAAAATCAATTTTTGTTGCTATTTAGGTCCCATGGAGGTGAAAAAAATTTGGGTCCAAATATAGCAACGAAAATTAAATTCCTTTGCTAAATTAGCAATGGAAAATATTTTCCATTGCTATTGAGCAATCGTTGCTAGTTCCGTTGGTAATTTGGTCCCAAAGAAGTAAAAAAATTTGGGTCCAAAATTAGCAATAAAAATATTTTTCATTGCTATTTTGCCTAACCCTAGCTATAAATTATCCCTTTTTCTGCATTTTTTTTCTTTTTGTGCCTCTAGCATCCCCCCTCTCTCTCTCTCGCTCTCTACCTATTTTCTCCTAACCATCTCCTTGCCCTCTCCCTTCAATCTTCATCAATTTTTGAAGAATAACTATTTTTGGGAGGAAAATCAAAGACTGCTGAGTTTCTTATTGTCGTCTTTCTTTCATATCTGATCCTTTTACAGGTTAGTGGTTTATGCTTTCTATTTTTAATATCTCGAAAAAATATGTCTCTACTTCGTTTGATTTTCTATTCTTTGATTATGTTCTTCATTTATTTTCTCATCTTCTACCAATACATTGCATGCTTCCTTGTGATTTCTCATAGTTGGGTTTTTGTGTTTGTGATTTTTATTACATTTTGCATGTAGCTGGTTTTATCTGAGTGATTTTAAAATGGGATATTGAGTGTTTGTGGCATCTCCTTTGATATGGTCTATTAGAAATTTAGTTTATTATTGTGGGTTTCTTTTTGTTTTGTGAGTTTCTTTTTGGTTTGTGGGTTTGTTCAGTTTATGGGTTACTTCCAGGTATGTGAATCATAGCTTTGATTTTGATAATCATAGTGTTTGCTAATTAGAATGAGGACTTGGTGGTTTGTAGATTGCGTGACTTTAAAATGTGACTATGGGATCATTTAAACTTTAGGACGAATTTGTAGTTTGCAGATTTTAATGTGGCTTGGTTTTGTTTTCAATCAACTGAGCTCTAGCTTTTGAAATGTGCTCCAATTTGAATTTTGATGGTGTGCTTTGGTCTATCTTGGTATTTGGGATGGCTGGCCTTAATGTTTCTTGTATTTTGGTAGCTTAGAGACTGGTTATGCTGTTGTTGTGATTTGGAGGCAGGCAAACAAGTGTCATTAGACTATAGGTCAGTCCATTCTGTGATTCAAAATGAAGTTTTTTCTATCTAGTGGGATCATTTGTTGATGGAGAAGTGGTTAAATAGGTTTTTGGATTTAGATTAGCCTTACGTGACATGTGGTGTTGATCTATAGAGACTTTGGGTTTTAAAAAGAAGCACTTTTACAGTTAGTAACATTCTTACAGTGTTATTAAGTTACTAAAAGCTTCTTGGGACCTTGCGCTATGCAAATGGTTTGTTGTGGAAAATGGAGAAGAAAAGACATCTGCTGATCACAAAAAATGATATGGGGAAAGAAGTGATATTGAATTGTGAAACTATGAAAGGATTATAAGATTGATATAGCAAAGAATAGCTTTGAACCTTGGCATAGAATTAAAGAATCAGTCATTAATGTGGTTGGCATAAGTAATGTAGCTTGACTTGTAAATTTTGTAAGGAATCTAATGTCCTATTTAAACAGGGACGTTGTTTACCAAGCAAATTTCCCAATAGGAAAGAAAGTTCCCAAATTGAGATTCTGCTACTTAATTTGTGGGAAAAAAATCTTTACTTTAGTCGTTATTTCGTAGTATAGTAGTAATGACTTTAATCATTTAGTAAGAAAGGTAATGAATTAAATTGGAATTATAGGCATAATATTAGTAAATTCATGCTTGCAAAAATGCTCAGTATCTTAAATACTTGACCTTCATCTGCAAATTGAGAATGAGAGTTATTACACTATAAAGAAATTCTCAATTTCATAAATAAGCAATATTAAGATTGCAAGGATGCAATATATAAATCTGGCTTAATTTCTAAATATAATGAGCTAAATGAAATTAGGAGCAATACCATGGTATTGCAGTGAAAATAGTGTCACTAATCTCTAAATCAATATTATTCAATACTATTATGAAGCTTGTAATCTAGACTGCATGTCTATTTTTAACGGATACAGTAAGAAGTAAACACAGCATGATTACTTTAGCTATAACCTGAGATTGATAAAATAAAATGAAACAAAACAAAAAAGGCCATTGACATTTAGAACCATTGTATGATATGGGAATCTGAATATGAGATTAGCACTAAACAATAGGCATTAGTGGGAACAAATGGTGCTATATCAAACAAGTATAGGCTTTGTAGCATAGAGTGGGGGGTTAGGGGTGTAAGTGATATAGCAAGAAACAAAAAGCTGTTTGTGCACAAACAGCTTGCTGTTTACATATAGCACAAACAGCTTGTTGTTTACATATATCTAAACAACTTGCTGCTTGTACAAAAATAGCTTGTTGTTTACATATATGTAAACAACTTGCTGCTTGAACACAAATAGCTTGTTGTTTCTTGCTATATCACTTACAGGGGGCATGCCAACTCTATCATTTGTCTATATGATTCAGTTTTTCAATGTAGACCTATAGATTTAGATGTAATTAGCTAATTAATTAATCAACCATTACAAAAATCATGTAATAGTAATATTATACTAATAAGTCATTTGCCAGCTTACAATCTCTTTATCTCTCTCTCTCTCATTTTTATTTTATTTTCTTATTGCTAAACATGGGGATGGCCTCTGCCTTTAATTTCAGTACCAGCAGACAGATTTAGAGCATGACCATTATAATAACATACATTTGCCGAGTATGGCCATCCATGCCTACTATATGAAGTCAATATGGTATAGAGATCAAAGGATCCTATAGGCCATTTAATAATACTAATAATCCACACTAATTATCACTACAAATATTTCTGATTCAAGTTGTAACATCTGCTATATTATAAACAATTAAATACTGATCAATTCAAGAACAAGTAAAAGTTGAGCAAATTTGAAGAAATCTCATAACAGTTCAGCTTTTTCTTTTTTATGGGAAGGATTATACTAATCATCTCAAAAATAACTGCACTAGGGTACAAATGAGCTATTTCTCCATGTTATTTGTGCTGATATGAGCTTCCACCATATCTTTTGTCGAAAGTACTATGATATTTTACTAGTGCCTTGCGTGATCTGATAGAATATTATCATGATATATGCTAACAATATCAGTAGAATACCGAAAACTTGAAAATATTGTGAAAACATTAATGTCATTTAATGTATGCTGAACTTCTGCATGTGCAGGATACTTTGCGTGGTCTTTACGTGCAGTCAAGAGCTGCTCTTGTGCAATTTCATGCCTTGGCTCTGCTCCATCAGGTGTGATGAATTTTGGCTTTTCTCTATGCCGTTTGACATGAATTTTGGTGAAAGCAAAAGAAAATAATAATAATATGGTAAAAAAATAATACTAAATAATAAGATAAAGAGTTTATGTTATTTTGTTAGTGTTTTGTCTACTTTGATTTTATCATCAATTAGTATTTTGGATTTGTGATTTTGGAAGAAAATATAATTAAGGACATATTCATAATATCTAATATTCATTTTATTTTTTTTAGTTTTGCAATAAAATTAATATAATAGCTTTGCTTATCAAAACATGTTTATTTTTATTACTTGATGTCTAAAAGATAAAATTTATTCTGTTTATTTGAAAACGAAATATATATATATATATATATATATATATATATATATATATATATATATAGCAGAAAGTTCAAAGAATGGTGAAAATCTAATATTAGGATGAAAATAGAAAAAAAATAAAGTCTTGGCCATTAGAGACAATTGGGATTTAATTTTGTTTAATGAGCAAACATTTATTTATTTTAATTTAATTAGCAATAACTTAATATTGAAGTTTAGTTAGAAATTATTTATTTTCAAATTTAATAAAAAATAATTATACAAACTAATATTATATGCTAATATATTTTTTACCAAACACAATATATAACAATATTGATTAACAATATGCCATATAATACAACAATCCAAAAATGTTCTTAAAGTTTAAAGTTGGTCAATTTGCTCATTATGTTTAATGTTAATTTTAGGTTTTAGCTATCTGCTATAAATTTCAAGAGAATAATTTTATTGAGGGATATTATATAAAAAGGACCCTAAACTATAAATATAAAATAATTACACATTTCGACCAATTGAGTGTCAAATTTTTCTTAACTTTACTGAAAATATTAGATTTTTTTTTATATATATACACATTATACAATATGAAAAGAGTGCACCTATATATGTAAGTCATGCCATCAGTTAAACTTGAAAATAATGATTTGTTCCCAATGATTATTCTATAGTTTTTTCATTTAATGTAGTCGAACTTCTGCATGTGCAGGGTACTTTGCGTGGTCTTTACATGCAGTCAAGAGCTGCTCTTGTGCAGGTTCATGCCCTGGTTCTGCTCCATCAGGTGTGATGAATTTTTAATTTGTGCTTAAGTTGTGCTATCAATGCCAAGTACCAGATGTGAGATTTTTAATTTTCGTTTCTGCATATTTAACTTCAAGCCTAAAATACAATCATTCTGATGAAAGCTTAAGTTGCATTCTCTTAATGCATACAATCATTGACTGTTTCTAGTTGTGCAATAATTTTTGTTTCCTGTTTTATTTCTTCCTCTAAATGTAAGCTCCTGGTGAATTGTTTTTGTATATCATAGTATTTTCCTCTAATTTTTTTTCTTATTTTGCTGGACAAAGTTTGTTTAAGGTTACCATCATTTAGGTTTTATCTCATATAGTTAGTGGCCTGCTGCTTTTTCTTATTGTGGTGAATGCTAGGGAATATTTCATGTGCCATTTTGGAAGTTTAGTGGTGCACATTAGAGGAACTTTGAGCCATCATGAGCATGCAGATAAACTGGTAAGTATTTAAATTTTAGGAAATTTAGAATAATGTTTCAATGTATGAATTTAGAGTAATGTTTGATACTGTTTGATAATGATGGTTTAATATATGTAAATTTCTATGTCACAAGAGGTAATGATAATGTTTGATAATATTGGACAATGATAATGTTTGATAATGTTGGATAATGATGATGTTAGATAATGATAATATTTGATAACTATTGGATGATGATAATGTTTGATAATGATGCATTTTTTATATAAGTTTTTCATTTCACAGGAGGTAAATGTCATAAATTTAAAGGAAATTCTGCTGAATTTTTTATAAACTTTAGTTTAATTGGTTATGCAGGAAAAGTTCTTGGGTAAGAGGCCAACATATCCTAAAGTTTTATGTACACCCATACAAAGAAGCATGATAGTCAGACATTTGTTAATGCCCATTGTAGACAACTCAATGTACGTTAAATTTATATTTGTATATTAATTATTTAATGAAATATAGTTAATTCATTGTAACTATTGTAATTATAGGAGCAATTACAAAAGAATCTCACTCAACAAGTACAAAACTCTGAAAATGTGGATGAGAGTTGGATATTTCTTGATGTAGTTAGTGGTAAGAATAACCGAGGAAGAATTTTTGGCTTAGGATCTATTGCAAATACATCCCATTCACATTCCTCTGCATCATCCACAGTTTCTTGTAGTAGACGTTCTGAACCTTCTAAGAGAGTCATTCAGCTTGAGAGTACTGTCAGTATGTTGTTCGATATTGTAATCCAACTAAAGAATGAGGTGAAAGAGTTGAAAAACAAGGACACCTCTCAACAGCCAGGTCATCCTCCTTCACCAACTACATAGTTTATATTTATAATATTTGGGTATTGGTACTGATTTGAGTTGTATTTCTATATATTGATTTTTATGGATTCTACTGTATTATTTAGGTATCGATACTAAGTTTATTTTATGTTTCTATGGATTCTTATTCAGACTATGGATTATACTATGTTATAATTAAGTTAATTACATTATGCTTTTTTAATAACTAATCAATTTAGATTGAAATTAAAATCTTATTCAGATCCTCAAAATTTTAATGATTTCAATGGCTAAATTTAGTAACAACAATTATCGATGGGAATTTATGTATCATTGCGAATTTTGATTGCTAAAATTAGCTATGGAACGAAAAATGCAATATTTGCGTTCATAAAATTAGCAACGGAATTTATTTTCCATTGCTAAAATTAGCAACGGTATTGCATTTTTCATTGCTAAAATTAGCAATAAAATTGATATTTTCGTTGCTAAAATTAGCAAAGGTATTGCATTTTTCGTTGCTAAAATTAGCAACAGAATTGATTTTTCTGTTGCTAAAATTAGCAATAGAATTCATTTTTTCGTTGCTAAAATTAGCAACAAAATGGCATTTTCCATTGCTAAAATTTACCAATTCAACAAAAATGAGTCGGTTGAATTTAGCAACAGAATATAAATTCCGTTGCTAAAAATAGCAACCACTAGATTAGCAATGGAATTTTTCGTTGCTATTTGTTTTTAGCAACGGAAAATAACAAATTTTCGTTGCTATTTTTCATTGCTAAATTGTATTTTTCTTGTAGTGGTGAGCCTTTAATTTTTATATTTGCTTTAATATTGCATGAAAGAGAAGGGATAACATAATTAATTTGAATCAAAGATAAAAATAAGAGCAGAGTTCTGAACCATCTCTAGATTTTTGGCTTCACGAGGTCAAAATACCCTTTTTCCCAATGTTTTATTGGATGGCGACTCCTTACTATCAGCCTTATGGTGCCCAACAAGATGTTTCCTAGTTATTGATTGCTAGTGATAAGATAGGGACACATCAGCATGCTGTCTCATTCTTTTTGAGGCTCAAGATTTGGCAAGTCAAGTTGAGTCTCTTTCCTATCACAAAGTAATCGATTCATTTAGTCAAGGGAACATTAACCTAGTTGGATCCTAAAAGTGGGACCAAATTGTTAAAGGTCAAAAGTTTCCTCCCTCGAGCTCAACAATCCCTTGGTTTTCAAGGTCAAATTGGGTAGTAGTAAAAAGAGCACACATCAAAAGTGGTATCATCACATATAAGTGTGCCAAACTAGAAATTGATGATGATCCATGATGTGATGATGGTATAGCTTCATCTCTTGTACCATCAGTTCACTACAAAAAAACTGCCAATTAGCAACGACCTTATTTTCGTCTCAAATTTTGCGACAGATTTGTGACTGTTTTACATTTCCGTCGTGGGAAGGATATTTTCTATTTTTTTTTGTGACGAAATAGCGATGGAATGAATAAAAAATCGCTAATTATTGGCAGGAAGTATACGCGCCATGTTTTGCGACGAAATTAGCGACAAATATCTTCGTCGCTAAATTTTATAATTTTTTATTCATTAAATTAGTTTCAGAAAATTTAGCAAAGATTATTTTAGTCGCTAATATTGGAGGGAAAATATAACGCCTTTTTTGCGATGGTTTAGTGACAGAAATTGATCTGTCACTAATAGTAATTTGTTATAGTAATACAATTAGCGATGAAATAGTTTAGTCGCTAATCCGTCGCAAATAAATTAAAAAATATTTTTTTAAAATTTCACTCATACGATTTATTTATAGTTTCAAGTAATTTTAATATAGACCATATGAAATAAATATTTTATTTTGTAACAGAAAATTATAAAGTATTATATAAGTTGATAATAATTTTTTATCAATTATATCAAAATCTAAAGTTATTTATTTAGAAAATTTACATTTTTAATAATAATAATAATAATAATAATAATAATAATAATAATAATAATAATAATAAACTAATTGTTACTATTATTATATGATTTCATAATGAAGATTAATAAAAATAAATATTTATAAAATAGTAATATAAAATTTATTATTTTATTTAAAATAATATTAAAAAATTTCTAATTAATTTTTATTTTATAAAATTTAAATCAACTATTAAATTATTAGAAATTGTAATGATTTTTTATCGATTATCCTCAAATCTAAACTTATTAATTGAAAACATTTTCATTTTTAATAATAATAATAATAAAGTAATTGTTATAGTTATTATATAGTCACATTATGAAATATTGAAAAAGATAATTTCAACTACCTTTCATGAGATAGACCCATTTGAAGATTTTGTTCTCAATAATTAATACATATAAAAAAATTATAATAAGTAAATATGTATTATATATAATTATAGTTATATTTATATCTATTATATAAATAATATAAATAATTAATTTATGCTTGGATTATAATTAATTCACATAATATACTAAATAAGTTCACTAATTATTTATTATATATTATATATACAAAATATTAAAAAAATAAATAAAAGTGTATAAAGTTTGGTTGGTTCGATCTATTTGACTTTTAACAAAAAAAATCGAAAAAACTAAAATAATTTAACAACAAAAACCAAACAAACTGAATAAATATAAAAATAATTCTTGTTTCAAAATTATCAAATTAATGTTGTTCATAACCATTCAATTTTTCAATATAATGAAACCTTATCTTGTTTAATGAGAATTAATTTTTATGCTTAATATGTATTTAATATGTGTACATAATATATTTATGGATAAAATTAAAAAACTTTATATAAATGTATTTACAAAATTATCCCCAATTTAACAGATATTCTAAAATAAAAATAGAGATATTTTTGTCTTTTAAAAAACCCTAATTACCCATCTATCTCTTTGCCTTATTCTCATTTTTCTTATTTTCTCAAGTTAAGCCTCCATCTCTTTCCCTATCTCTCTCGTTTATCTTCTTCCTTTTGCCCTAATCGATCTAACCCGTAATCGCGAGTGGATAAATAGCTACAACAACTCATGCCGCCGTTGTTTTCCCCATCATTGGCTTCACTCTCCACCATGGCATTTCCTTTTATCAGTTCGTACTCCTCCTTTTGCTCTCTTTTTACTTGAACTATGTTGATTAAGAATATGTTGGACTGGGATGAAAATAGAAATTGTGCACAAAGTGCAACAATTTTCTAGATTTATTAGATTCAAGGTACAAAAGCAGCATATTTTTAATTTCTCGTATATAAGAGTGAGCATAACTAAACCTTATGGGAGTGCTCTGCTTTGGGTAAGTCGGTTTTAAGAATTGTGAGAGGGAATAATAGTTTCGGTAGCAACCATTCCAATAGGAAGAATACTAGAGCTAGTTCATTCAAGATATTGGCCATCGTTCTCAGTCTCTCATTTATGGTCCTTAAATGCTTAGCAATGGTTACTAGATCTCTGTTTATCTTATCAATTTGGCAAACCGACATAAATCACACCTTTTGCTATTAGCATACGCATGTTGTGCAGCATAGTCTTGACCATGGCTTTCTCTCTGTAAAGGTAGATCATTTTGTCATGCTAGTTACACAAGTTATGTAATTTCAATTTCTCAAGAATATATATATTTTTTGTACTTCTTAATCTTGTACTGATCCTGAAAATTTGATACTGACTGCCTTAATTGCATCTATGTATTCTGCTTTGTTTCTTCCATTACATGTATTTTTATTTATAATTGTTCTATTTATAATTGGTCATCAGTTGAATAGAATTTTGAAAAAATTTTTGCTTTTTTAAGGGTTTGAAGAGAAAATCAATCTTGATATAGAGTTGGTACAATGTGAACCACTTGAAGAACCTAATATAGTCATTAAAAAAGCAAGAATTCAGCAGAAAAGGAATAATTTTAATAGCAATGTGAAAGTGGATAAACTTATGCTGGATTCTCAGAGGATGGCTATTGAATTTCTTGCTACAAGGTAAGCAAAGAGAGTTCCTCCTAATATCGATGAGAGATTGATAACCGATTTTCAGGGCAGGTAAATAACTAGAATGGATATTTTTTCAGTTACCTATGTTTTTGTCATTTCCATTTGGTCTTGCATGTGAAGCATATCATAGGTTTTGCTTTTTGGTAAGGGTTTTTATTGTTCCATAAGCATTGAAGTATCCACCTTCTACTAGATTTTTGACCTCTTTCATGTATTGCAGAGGATTGGTCAATGATAGTTTGTATGCAGAAACATTTTCTCAATCTAGATGGTCTTTCTCAAGCTGGGGACCTAGATGGATCAAGCAAGATATCATGTCCTAGTGTGAATTTTCCCACCAAACATGTATACTGCATAAGCTCTATGAAACCTCTATTATCTATCTTTTTTTTCTTTATGGGTTAAAATTTTTTTGTCCTTGCAGTTGATGGATACTTGTGAATTGGTGTTCGTTCATGAGTTTAGTCATAAACACATGCACACAGCAAGAGGGTGTCTATTGCAAGGAGCTATTACTATTTACTAGAATGCAATGGCATCTAGATTTATGACATTAACATAAATAAAGTTTTATTTTTATTTTTATTTATTTATTTACTTATTTATTTTGTTTTCAATTTCAAATGTGTGTTGGAGAATCAGGTTAGCATATGAATTATGTGAAGTTTGTGTTAATTAAAAAATTGGATAGAACATTATTGGAATAACATCAAATGGAATAACATCAAAAGCACGCGATTGATAATTGTTTTGAGAATCCATGTAAGGAGATGATTATCTGTTAAGAGAAATTGCAAACACTTTTGACTTGTTTGACATATTTTCTTTCCCTCACTTGACACAGCATGCTTCATCTAACGCTAACAAGAATATAACATATTGTTGCTGTTTGCTCTCATAAATAAATTTATTACTACACATTAGAAAAAAGACTATTGTTACTCTTTAAGTTTTTTGAACCCACCATCCATCTTAATTCGCTCTTGATAGTTAAATTGTGTTCGTAGTTATTTTCTTTGTTGAATAGTTAATCTATAATAGTTGATCTATACAGTGTATCATGTGAGAGATGAATAGTTGATCTATAATATGTTCCTTCTTCTTTTAAGGTTCTTTATCTTTTGGCTAGGTATGTTATGAAAAAGATATGTTTGGCTCATCAGACTGATAGAGCTCGCAGGTCTGCCCACCAGGAGGTAAGTATACAAAATTCTATCTCTATTTATTATTAAAGAGCAATTAACACTGAAGACATGACATCTTGGGAGCCATATTCAGGTTGAGGATAAGACATTATGGAAATGAAATGTTTGCTTTGAGTTACTAAAGCTTGATAGCTGTATTTTCTATTATTTGTCATCACAAATACCAAAAGCGGATTGATATGTAATTACTTTCCTTTTTCTCTCCAGAGGTGTAGAGTTTTGATGTATAAAGGTCAGTGCTTATATCTTACCTAAATTTCTGGCCTCTTATTATGGATGCTATTTGGTTCTTTTTCCTCCAGATGGAACTTATTTCAAGAGTAAGAAATCCATTCATTATGGAGTACAAAGACTCCTGCGCATATAAATCTACTCTTCCTGAATTTTCCAGTGAGATGATGAAAGAACATTTGGATAAGGTACACTCAGTATGTATACATTGGACTGATCATGTTTGCATTTGATTGCTAGATGGGGCCTCTTTTCCCATTTATCTTGTATCTTTCATAACAAATAAAATATAGTTCTCTCTTGTTTCGATACCATTCTATTTTAGATATTCATATATTAATTTCTTTTTTGAGGGTTTCAAGTTATTTTATCTAACATTTGTGGTGAACTGATTGACTAGTTAGATGCTGACAATTTGCATTTGTGAGTATCCATGATAATTTGTCACCAACTATTTGCAATGTGATATACAGGTTGCATAGCTTTTATACAGGCATCTTGGGCTGGAGGTTGGTGTTAACGCTGTCATAACCAATTGAAGGGTCAATCTTAATTTTTCCATGTAAAATAATAAGCACATTAGATGGGATTAATTTTCCATCACTCAGTGCACTATTGTATCTTTAAACTTCATTGCTGCTTGTGTTATTGTATATCTAGGGTTACCAAATCATAAAACATAATTACTAGTTAATCTTATAGTTTATTTTTCATGAATGTTTTAGGGGTTTTGTAACTCAATTAGAAGTTGGCAACAAGGGTATATGAGTTTGTAGTACCTAGTGGGTATCCAATATTACTGTAGTGGTTCTAAGAACTACATCTTGGATAGCTAGTTTCTGGATAGATGATTGGTTTTTTACAGTTTCTTCTGCTGGCTCTCATTATTTGGCTAACCTTTCTAGTTTTTCTCTAGTTTTGTTATGTTTTTAAGTTCTTTTTGGTTTGGGGCTATCTTAATTTTATCTTCTACATAGGTTTTATTTTCAAATTGCTTGGGCACTGTTACTTTTGTTATATTTTTTGTTTAATTTGTTGTACTCTGGTTTATTCAATTATGCCTTCACCTGCAAATTTATATATTGAAAACTAGAATTGTTCCTAGTCTCTTGTGATGGAAATTTCTTTGTTAAACTGAAGAACAAGGTAAATTTTAAAGGTTAGGATTGGGTTATATTATATTTATAAAATTATAAATAAACGTATATAAATTCTTCTTCCTTACATTGATTCCAAAAAACTGAATTTTAATAAGCGTATATAAATTCCAGCTGCTGCTGTTTATCTCAACCAACTTCAGCTCATTACGGGTTGAGCCAACCATGAATTTGAGCTTTTCTCATCCAATTCGATCTGTGAGTTTCCATTTTTCTTTTGTTATTATGTTCTTTGCATCTTAATTATCATATCTTGTTGTTATTTGATGTCGATCTTTGAGAAATGTTCTTAAAAGAAAGTAGTCGTGGAGTCCTCAAACTCCTTATTTAAATGCTAAGAAAAATATCAAATTCGGTTTCTATTGCTAATTGCGAAGTAAAATAGTTAAATTTAGCAGAATTGTTAAAATTCCTTATCTTTTCATCATCTTTTAGCTCACAAATTCGGTTTCTATTAAATAGGTATTTACTATTTAATTAGTTGACCCTTTTTAATTGGGTAAATGATGGTGTCTTTTTACTAATTATTAATTAATGATTATGTGGTTTCTCTCTCTCGCTTTATGTTTCAGACTGAAATGCAGCGCTTCACAGATAAGATTATGGACATGATGAAGCAGGAGAAACTTTATGCATCTCAAGGAGGAACCATCATTTTATCACAGGTTGAATTTTGAAACTATTTGATGGATGCCTGTGTTTAATATGATATCCAAATTATGCATATTACTTTTGTGGGTTCTCTTTCATCATTAGAAAGAAATCTTAAAAATAATCTATTTTTGACTTTTGGGTCACTAGGAAGTAATGTGTTCTAGAAGCAAATAGCTTTTTTCCAGTCTTACTGGCGACACATATATGAAGTTCACCTTTTTTTTACCCCCTTATTATCTGCTGTACTTCTCTCTTGGCAGTCCTGTTGGGAGTCAATGTGTCTCGAAGGAAGACCATAGTTTAATAAAAAAAAGGCTTAGTTGCGGTGAATTGCTCTTGGGCTCGCTTGAGTGATGTACCATTTGTGAAATTGCATTCTACTCCTTGCTTGTGTAGGGAGTCTAATTCTTCTAATATCTTTTTAAGTGATCCTTTTCTATTGAGCATGCAAATACATTCCCTTCATGCCCTTCTATCTTGAATTATGTATATGCACCTTATGAAGATATATCATGAGGAATTTTCGTTTACTAGTTATGCATGTTAATCTTAGGGACTATTTCTAATGATTTTTATTGTTTATACATGATACAACACATGAAATCTTTATTTCTCAACCCTTTCTACTTATTATTTGATAATTCCACATTTTGTTGCATAATCATGAGACCAATGTTGTCCTCCTTCAGTTTTGAGTATTTTGTTTCTATTTTCTTGAATTTTATTGTTTAATGTCTCAATGGTTTTTAACTTTCAATTTGGAATTTACCTCATTTATTAAATTGATTACTGTCTTCACTAATGTTTACTAGAAACTCCATCGATAATGCCATGGACATCAGCTAAATCTTAAAGATTACCATTGCAGCTTTTAGTATTATGGAGTTGCATTTTAATATGTAAAAGCCATAAAAATTCACTATATTATGTAAACTGATGAACTTATTATATTACTATAGAAAGAGTCACTAATTTTGTTTTGACAATGGTATTAAATTTATATTTGGATGCCAAATAGAATTATGATGAACACACCTCTTTTGAGAATGAGTAAGTGAATCCACCTTAAAACAAAGATGAGCTGTTATGATTTACATCTTGCAATGTAAGGTGACACTTAAATGGTGATCATCGATGGACTATGCCACTGATGGTAATTTTTGACTAGGCAGTATTTATTTATGCAGATTTTACTCTGTAGACTAAGAACTTGCACCAGGATTGGGGAAAAGAAAATCTTCACACTATTGCTTAATATAAGTTTAACTTCACAATCATATTATTTTTGTTTAACTAAATTATGCTTTCATTATATATTGAAGCTTCTTTGGGATTACTAAGTGCTGGGTGGTCTTGAGTTTCTATTTATGGTATGGTTCAGGTTAATAAGGATAAAACTTTTAAGTTTTAATTTTGAATAGATTGTGAACTAATAAGGAGCTGCCATGAATATTTTTTTTCCTTTTTATTTTTCATTGTTGGTTTGTGGACATCTGCCTGAGAATGATTGAGGTTGCATTATCATTGTAGAATTTCCACATGTTGATAGTTTAATGCCATAATATTTGATTCATTATATCAAAAGATACAAACAATTTCTTATTCATTTTCACATTGGTCCATATATTAAATAATGGCTATTATATGTAATTAAGTCATTTTTCTAGGTTATATTCCCAATGATTTGTTTTCTCATTATATTGATAATTTGTTATGTATTGCAGTACCATAGCTTATAGCAGCAAATCTAGTAAATTATGGCTGACCCTGTGAGCTTTCTTGTGTGGAAGCATTATCTGCAGCTCTGATAATCTGGTGCTCAAATTTTCAACTCAATCTTTCTTGAAATGGTTATTATGTTGATTTCTACACTTGTACATACTTAAGTAATAATTGTTACTTGCTAAGCTTTAATTATGAAGTTCAGGTTATATTGAGTAATAGGTAGAGTTTGATGAAATTACTTGTAATCATTGTCTTATTCTGGTAATAGGTAGAGTTTTATTATATCTACTGAAATATTATTCATGATTTTTTATAGATTTAGTTGTTTTGTCAATTACTACTGTAGATTCTCTTGTGGATTGTGAATTTGAGGGAAAATAAGCTCATCTATGCAACAAAGGAAAGTCTGAAAATTGATTGAAAGTGAAGAAGAGAAGCGGGAGAAGGAACAATTATTGATGTTATTTAGGAGGATATTATTAGTATTTTATTGTATTGTTTTAAGAGAGATTGTTTGATGACATTATGTATGATTTCAATTACTTTTATCAAACATTATGTACGATTTCAATTATTTTTATATATATGTTTTGGAATATATTATATTTTAGAATAAATATATAAATATATATGTGTATGTATGTGTGATCAATAGTGTGTATAGGATGAAAATTAATAAATACTGCAACATAAAATAGCGACGGATTCGCGACAACAATTCTGTCGCCAATATGTAAAAATAAGAATTTCACAAATAATTAGTGACAAATTTAGTGACTTCGTCCTAACATTTAGTGATGGGAGTTATTAGTGGTAACCTGTCATTATTGATACAATAATAATTAGTGATGAAAAATTCAGTCGCTAAATATTATTATTATAATACAGGCAACTAATTATGAATATAAATTAGCGACAGAAAAAAAAATTAGGGACGAAATTTTTCATCACTTAATTAGCGACTGATTTGGAATTTCGTCTCTAATATATTTGCGACTGGCCTTTTAGAGACTTTTTGTCGCAGCGTCGCTAATTTGTTTTAGCGATGGAATTTTCGAAATTAGCGACGGAATTGTTCGTCGCTAATTGGTAGTTTTTTTGTAGTGGTTGAAGTATATGCTCTTTCAGCTAAATTGAAACCAACTTTATAGTCGGTAGCATTTCCACCTTATCTTTTTCCAGCTACATCGGAACTCTCACTTATTTACAAAATAATATAAATACAACATATTATGTCTAGTCCTCTTACACTTGCTACAATGCATTAGTTTAATTTCTAGTGGCCTAATTGGTGGAAATCTAGGCTCTTCCCACATTTTCGTATTTGGTTTTAGTTGTATATAAAATACTTGTAGGCCTTCACAAATGTATCCTTATGAAACCAATGGGACATATAATTGTTGTCTTAAGGTTACATCTTAGTTTTGATGATAATTAGTGTGAGGCCCCAATCCTAGCCCTAATCGGATTATGGTAAATTAATGAGGATTATGGTTAAATAAGGAAAAATTAGATTATTTTGTATTATTAAAGTTAGGTCTCACGAGGGTATTTTGGTAATTGTGCTCATGTATAATGGAGCATAGTTAAATTATAAGGAATGAGTCAATTGAATTAAATTAGAAATTCTGGATGAAAATGTAAGAAATAAAAGTTATTAGGGGTTAAAGTGTATAAGGGTAATTTTGGAAATTTCCTTAGTGAGATATTTACCCCACTCACTCATTTAAAGCTTTTTGGAAAAGGTGGAGATTGGCTTTGATCGGTGTCTAGCAAGTGTACTAGATCGGTACAGGGAAATATAGATTAAGATCTTAAATATCATATCCAAAGGAATATGGATTGCTAAAGATAATATCTATGTATCAATTAAATTAACCTGAGATTGTTTCCCAAATTTTTTTGTTTTGAAAGCAAAAATTAAATAAAATAAACAATGAAACAAAATAAAAACTAAAATTAAACTAACATGAATAAAAACAAAACAATAACTGAAATTCTCTTGTTAAAGAAACTATCAACCTTAACTTTCATTGTAATGACTTAATTTAAAGAGAAACGCAAGTGATTATGAAGATTTCGGATGAATAAAACCATATAACTTTACTCAAGATTATCATTCCAAGTATTAAAATTCTCTTATTCAAAACAATTCAACACTTAGCATAAAGATCTGAATTAATCATCCTAGATGTCTTATTAAATCCTTTCTCAAGTAATTTAACGTTCATCTATTCTTAGTTACACTTTTTCTTAATCTTAACTTATTTTAATTAACACAAAATTATCTCTTATTTAGAACATAATCATGCATTAACCCAAGCAAACTAACCTAGGAACATGCATATCAATGATCAAACCAAAAGTCAATTATTAACCAATAATTAATCAAGCTAACAACCAAACTTTAGTTAAATAATGATAAGAATATGCTTAAGAACTAAGAAATAATCAAACTTGCATTAAAAATAACTATAAGCTTAAGAAATTACAATAAAAGTTAAAGATTCAAGTATCCTCTAGCAAAAGTTAAAGGAAACTACTCATTAGACATGTTTAAAACCAAAACAAAGCTTTAAGAAAACAATAAAAACAGAGAAAATAGAAAACAACGTAAAAAAAAAAACAAAAAACTAATGAATTATTGATAACTAATCGTTGATGCCTTTGGTGTTAGAGTCTTCTATTTATAGGCAAAATATGTTGTAGAAATTTTCTAAACTTTCTTAATTGGAATAGGAAAAGAATCCTTCTTGAATTGGAAAAAATTAAATATCCTTCGTAGCATGGGAAAGAAAACACATGGCCACTTGATTTTTCTCTTTGGTGGATGCACTGTCATGTATCCTTTATTTTAGGATACATGGCCACTTGATCTCCTTTGAAAAGTCACACACGGCCACTCATCTTCTTTGAGCAAAATTGATACATGGCCACTCATTTTTCCAACCTATGCATCACACGGCCACTCATGAGTTTTTTGGACTTCACATTTAATTTCTTGCATGAATTTCCTAAATTTATATTTTTGGCCCAAATCTTATTGTCTTTTTGCAATTAAGTCCTTTTTCTTGCAAAATAATCCTGAAAAACACCAAAATTCATAATTAACTCTAAAAACATAAAATTTTACCAATTAAACTCAAATTCAACCTAATTAACACAAAAGTAACTCAATTAAACACCTAAAAATATACTAAAAATATTATATAAATCACCATTATCAAATAAGGAAAGAGAAGGGAGATACAATCTCTCTCTAGTTATGGATTGAAGAAGGTGAATGCATAGGGTTTATGAGTTAGTATCTTAAAGGAGAAGAAAGAAATCATCGATATAAGAGCTGGATCAAGAGGGTTGAAGCTTCAATAACAAGTATAGGAATTAGGCTTTCTATACTATTAACATAAGTTTGTTACGGGAACTTCCCTCTCTTCTTGTATGTGTATTCTCTTTGATGAGGTTAAAAGTTAAATCTAGCAATGTAGATGAGCTTGAAAAGATTTAATGGTTTAATGAACATTACTATAAGTTGTTAGTTTGAGATCTTGAGTTTAAGTGTTTGATCCGTATAAGCGGGATTTTAATTTTTAGTAGAGGCCCAGTGCACGACCGCTCATGGCCTTTGGCTTCCCAGTGCAAGATCGTTCATGATTTTTCCTCTTCCCTTGCACGGTCGCTCATGGCTTTTCCTCTTCACTTGCACGGCCGTTCATGACTTTTCTCCTTTCCTTGCATGCCAAGATGGCCTTTGTTCTTCTCATGCATGGCCAAGTGGCCCTTCTCTTCTTGCAATGCATGGCCAAGTATGGCCTATTGTTTTGATGCATGGCCAAGTATGGCCTATTATTTTGATGTACAACTAAACATGGCCTTTGTTCTTCTCATGCACAACTAAGTGGCCCTTCTTTTCTTGCAATGCACGACCAAGTATGGCCTATTATTCTGATGCACGACCAAGTATGGCCTATTATTCTAATGCACGACCAAGCATGACCTTTTCTCTCCCAGTGCACAGCCACATGTACTTCCTCCCTTCATCTGTACTCATTCACCCAAACAATTAATCACTCATAAATCATGAACACAGTATTATATAGTTTATATGCTTATTAAAAGAGCCATATAATCGTAATGAATCAAGCTAGGAGTGAATAATGTTGATGATAATTGTTTATTAAAGTGGTGGTTAGTATGTTAAATGATTATTGATGGATTAATAGAATTGTGAAGTCTTTCCAATGCCAAAGTTTAGAAAGATATAGTTAGAAAGGTATGACTATAAGACAAGGTATTATCAGAATTTGAATGACATGAATGTTATTGTAAGAGGAAGTATATTGAATTAAGCTGTGAGTCACCTAAAGCCACCAATGTGTTGTATATGGCATGGTCACCTAATTGGGGAATCCCTATGTATATAGAAAGAGTGAGAAGTTTTAGAGTAATAAAACCTACTGAGTTAAGGTATGGGGTTCAGTTGAAAGCTAATTCAGAGGGACTTGCATATAGCAATGCTAATATGAATTGTTTTGCTAGAATATGTTTTGGTGCACATCGGGTACAAAACTAAAGAGAGTAAGAGATAACATAGTAACCTTAGAATTATATGCTATTTAATGTGTCCTACATAGTTTGGTACAAGGTATGTACCCTACAAAGGTAAATTGTTTTGCTTAAATACTACGCATTGATGTGTCTTTATAATGACATGAAAATACTATGAGATGGCCTAATAACAATAAGAAGATAGCTGCAATATTACATGTCTAAGTTAAAAAAGATGGGATATTACATTTTACGCTTAGTTATGAACCTATAGAAGTTTGGGTATGCTTTAAGTCATAATGAAAAGTAGTGATTAGCCTTGATGTAAAGGAACATGCTTGCCTGTTTGCTCATGCCCTATATCCTATTATGAAAACACATGCCTGCAAGTGATGTGCTGACATTTGAGATGGAATAATCTTACATAAACTTACCTGGGTGTAAAATGTTATAAGATGCAAAGTACAAGTAAGATGATTGACGCATATATAATCATGTTAGGGTATATAACTTGTTGTCTACAATCTAATAGACTATAAAAGTGAAATAAGGGGTTAAATAGTAACAAGTGTTGGCCTTAAGATGAAAAGAACTTATTCATTTTATTATACTGATCATAGATGCATAAATGTTGTTTAAAGTGATTATGTATTGATGTGAATAACTATGATGTTGTATGGAGGCTACTCACGACACACAGCGATAAGGTATGTAATTGAGAACTATTAATGAGTTACGTAAGTTTAATATCTTATAGTGGATATAACTATGCTATGATAAGTGGTCTGACTCAATATGTGAACAAGTATGAGTAACAAAAGCATGTATTGCCATGATTCAAGTTGCATATATATATATATATATATATATATATATATATATATATATATATATATATATATATATATATATATAACCTTATGAAGACTTTTAGTAGCAAGAACTACACTTTCATATTGCCTTATTGGAATCATGCATAATGTTAATTATGATGAGATAGATCAATGAAAGATTATACATTATTATTGGCTATAAATTATTTCAATAAAATGAAATTCTAAGTTCAGTACTATATAATTGTGATATCTCACAACAACCATAGGGGGGTTAAGGTTCCCGTGTGAGTACCGGTGTGAGTTAGATCCACTGATGGGTTCCACGATGAATAGATGGGCCCCAAAGCATACAATATTGTACTAGCAGCTATACGGGCTGTATCATTCACAATAAATTTCATATGCTTTGAAATTTATGGAATGTATGCATGTGATATTGGGACTTTTTCGGGGTAAACATGATATGTACTACCTGTTCTCTATAATCATAAGCAAATCTATTAATCGGTATATATATAAATATTTAAACATATATGTGAATACTGATAACTCTAACCTAAGCCAAAGGATAATGTATGACATAATATGATATTGTATCATATTTAGTTTTCCATGATAAGATAGCATTAAGGAATAGATGATTATGAATAGGAATGTGATATATGTGAAGTAATTATGCCTAACAGTATCCCTTATAAAGGTTACATGACATATGCCCTCCCTTATGTTTTGTTTAAATCTTGAATGTATATTTTATGTAACTAATGTGATTAAATGTATATGATTAAAGTTTTTTACTATCAATTATCATGATGTTTCGATTCATAAATAAAAGGATTATGAGGTGAATGAACTATGCTAGTTTAATAAGAAAGAGGTTCGATAATAAAAGTGAATTGAAAAGTCTTCAAGAACTAGACAAGTTCACGTAATGCTCGAGATTATTGTAAGCATGGCATTTATTGTTAAGGTCAAAACTCTTCTGAAATGTTCATTGTTAAATAATTAATATTGCAGACTCATATGTTTCTACTTAATTGTGAAGGTTGTAATGACTTGATGATGTTTTGTAAGAGTTCATCCATAGAGTTTGGTTTCCCCACTAAGATTTATAACTTAGCATGGGTTTGTTTATCCATGAAGGTCTCAGGATAAGATCCACTTTAGATCGATAGCTGTAGTGACTCGACCCACATTAAAGAGAAGATCTGGCAGGTTGCAGTTGTCCTTGAGGTTTTCATTATGTATTGAAGGCTAGCTATGTTATGTCTCCTTATTTTGGAGTTTGATTTGGTTATATTATGGCATGTAATTAAGGCTTATACTGTTGTTGTTGTTGTTGTTATTATTATTATTATTATTATTATTACTATTATTATTATTATTATTATTTCTACCTGATTTTTACTAGGTTTATGTTGGTATGGATGATTCTGCTTGTCTTGTGGATTAGGGTGTCACAATCAGACCTTGAATAAACTTTCTAAAATCTCTATTTAACTTGCTTATATTTCAGAATATCTCTACTATGTGTGAAAGACTAATGTAAAGATTTCAAGCCTTTTGCATGAAAGGACTTCAAGATCTTCTATTATATGAAATATTAAAGAAATTAAGGTACTATTTATGTACAATCTTTTGAGGAGTTCAAATTCATGTTCATGCATCATAAAACTCCTTTGGTACATAAAAATGATTTACATACATTAAAATTTATGTTGATTTGATTAAGTCAAAAATTCTACATGAAAAGTTGTTAGAAAAGTTTACTAGAAAATGTTCTGAAAACTATTTTTCTATTCTAGTTCACTAGAGAAGTTCATTAAAAAATGTTTATATTTTGGTTGATTAGAAAGGTTAACGTTTTTAGTCCATTAGATAGATTAACTCTTCTAGTCCATCAGAATAGTTAAGTTTTCTAGTGCATTAGAGAAATTCACTAGAACTGCCAGTTCTATTTTCATAAAAAGATAAAATAATGGCTAGTTTCTATCTTTATCAATCTATCTTGGTTCTAATGGTTCTTTTCTGTTCTCTAACGACTATAACTTATTTTTTACTATAAATACAAGATGTTTTTGAGTTCAAAAAGTTTAGAAAAATTGGAAAATCATTTTATCTCTTGAGATACAAAGCTTACATATTTTTCAAGCATATTTCAACATCTTGCACTTTACTCGTTATCATCCTCCTTAACTAGATTATAGCTTTTTATTGAAATTATTTTACGAGGAATGTTTGAAAAAGATTGTGAGAAAGGCTGGCTAGAACCTTAGGAATTCTAGTAAGTTTTTACATCTTTTTCCTAGGAGAAAAGATTAAGGATAAAATATACCAAGATTGTATATTGGCTTCAACTCTTGACCATTAAAAGAGTTACTAGTGGAGAGAAAATCTTAAAACAGTTTGTTATGGTATCCAAAAAGTAATTTTCTTGATCTCATAGACTATTCTAATGCAGATTATACTGGGTGCAAAACTAACAGAAAAAAGCACTTCTAGTGACTGTCATTTCCTTGGACATTTTCTAATTACCTAATCCAGCAAAAAAAAAACTCAGTGGCTCTATCTACAGCAGAAGCATAATATATTGCAACTAAAGGAAGTATAACACAAATTCTATGGATAAGAAAGAAGCTAAAGGATTATGAAATTGAGTTTGATCAAGTTCCAATCTTTTGTGATAACACAAGTGCGATTAATTTGACCAAAAATCATATTCTGCATTCCAAAATCAGACATATAGAAATTAGACACCACTTCATCATAGATCATGTTCAATGTGGTGATATTGTGCTAGATTTCTTCCAATAGAACAACAACTAGCTGATATCTTCACAAAACCTCTAAAGGAACATCAATTCTGTCAAATTAAAAGGAAATTGGGCATGGGAACTATTGATGAATAAGTCTTCTAGTGAGGTAACAATTTTTTCAAATTAACTAGAATATATATGTTTTTTTTGATATATTTTCTGATAAGTTATAATGTTTATTAGAAAGGTTACGTGTTCTATTATGTTTTAAATTAGATAAGTTAATTTGAATTCTATTGTGTGTTCTAAAATTATATATCATATCTGATTACTTATTAGTTGATATTTTGTGTGTTTGATTATATTTTGTTCTTGGTTGAAAAGTCAAAATGATCCTACTTTAGTTTTTGTTGTTTTTAAATGTGACAAGGTCAAAATTAGTATTTTAATTTCATCTCTTCCTTCCTGAAAATTAGTTTCTTCACTTTACACAAAGTATAATTCAATGGTTTAATGGAAACTGTATTTAGTTCAAATTCAAAGAACCTGTCAGTTTATCTCTTTGGGAAGAAATGATTTTTGAGTGTTGTGTCTTATTAAAATAGTTTTTTTATTTAGTTCAAAAGTAATTTTTCCATTTAATCTAAAGCTTTTTCTCTATCTCTTGGAAATCGACCCCTCTTTCATCTTCTTCTTCAATCTATTTTCCTCTTTCATCTTTCTTTGAAACCATAAGTGAGAAATTCTTCAGATGAAATCACAAAAATGGCAACGATTAAAACCATAGCAAAGTGACATCCTAAAAGGGAAGTTTCACCTCAATTGTTGGATGAACAGCCCACAGTATCCATCGCTATAAATGAATCCAAAAGATAAGCCTCAATAAAAATTGAAGCACCTAGTGCCAAAAAGCAAAAAATCAACAAGCTCGCAAAATGAAAAAGGTAATTATCCCTCGAAAGACTATCGATTGAGAGGCTATTATGGAATTTTCTTAAGATTTAGCTGCATGGATAGAGATTTAAGGGTGGAAATCGTTTACCACCTACACCAACAATTTCTTCTATCCTGAATTAGTGCATGAGTTCTATGAGTCTATCAATCACACTAAGAGGATAGGTTCACTGTAGTCATTCGCAACACCGAGCTCGATGTGACCACCGACCTACTTGGCAAGTTATTTTCCTTTCCCTCTATTGGTACTAGGGTAGACAAAAAGTTTGAAACTTCTGTGATAAAAAATTTTAATAGGGAAAATTCCTAAGAGATACCATTAAATTAGCTAATTTCCCTAAGGATCCTCTATCAACTTGCATGGTTACCAAATTTAGAGCCTTGCATAAATTTATGTGTGACTACTTCAATTTTAAAATAGAGAGCATAACCTTTTTAGCTTCTATTAATGACTGCGTCATATGGAATTTCTTACATAATAAGCATATAATTTACCTAATTTGTTATTGAAAATTATGAAAGAAGAAAAAATTCAAAATTAGAATGCCTTATGCTTTACTATTGAACAAGTTCTTTAAGTACTGGTGCATAGATTTGGGAAAAGAGGTTGGTCAAAAGTTGCAAAAGTCTCACTGTATTTTAAAGAAATTTTTTGAAGAATTCACACTTAGGACCAAAAGTGCAGGCAAAAGAAAGGTTGAAACCTCTATTAAGCAGGCATCATCCAAAAAATCTACTATTTTGGTTGAATCATCGACACCTATAACCTCTACTAGTATACCTCTGTAACACCCTTACTATAACACCATTTTATCTCCACTGGTGTTCCTTTTGAAAAATTTCAAAATGTGTTTCAAATGTTAACTCCTAAACTTGCTTCTTAATTTTTAAAGCAAATATCTATGATAATTAAGGAAGCATCATTCGATCCGATGCTTTCTGAGGGTAAGAAATAGATTAATGAAATTATAGAGGAAAAAGTGGTAAAAAGTTCTAAGAAATCGGGTTCTACATCCTCTAATACAGAATCTGGCAGTGAACACCATGAGTTAGAAAGTGAAGGGATGGTTGATCCTGAACATGTTAATGAATCACTAAAAGATAAGTCTGATGAATCTACATAACTAGAGGTAGAAATTTTATTAAAGAGGCTAAAGGTAGTTCAACACATTCTAAGGATCTGGAAGTTAATTTTGTTACTAATATTGCTGAACCAACAAAGGTGAATTATGTTCCTGAAGTTCCTAAAATAGAAGATGAAGCTCAATTTGAAAATGTAACCACCATAACCTAATCAGATATCGCAGCTAGCTTGCCAAAAGATTTATGCCCAAAATAGCCTCACATATTTAAAGCTCCTGTTGTAGATCTAAAGTCTTTAAGGATCAGACTACATCCTTGCATTTGGATGAGGATTACAACCCTCCTATAGATAATTTGCAATCTGATGATCATATTGTAGCAGAAGACAATGCTAATGTTGCTTCAGTAGTTATGTCTAAAATTGATCTTGAGCTTGCACAAATCAATGAAGAACTGGCTCAATATTTTGGAAAAATACAGTCCTCTCATCTTTATCTCACCAATCTTTTTTGTAAGCTAGCAACCATTACATCAACCCCTCATCCTCCTCACCCTTAAAACTATCTTTTTATCTAGCATTTTCTAAACATCTTTTAGTTCTTTGATGAACCTATTTGTCTAAATGTCTTTTGCATATGGAACAATTACTATTTGTTGGATGTTGCTTATAGATATTTTCTCCTTCTTTGTTGATGACAAAAGGGGGAGAAAGACTTAACTACTTATTTGTTTTAATGTTGAATTTTAATGTTGTGTTGTGTTGAATTTTCTTTTCTTTCTGCTATTGTGCCTATAGGTTTGATAATTGTTTATGAGTATCATTTTGCTTGATATATTTATGGATTGTAGATTATTCAAGTGTCTTATTAAGAGGAAATGGTGACTGCTAATGATGGTATGATAGTTAGCAGAATTGCTTTAGATGAATTCTGTTTTAATTCTATTTCTAATACAATGTTATACTTATGGATATTTTTATAGGGATTATATCTATATAAATCCCCCGGGAATATAGTAAGGGAAAGCATACATATACTAACCTAGATAGACTTTTAGCTAAGTTTATCAAGGTTTTGTAATCATCAAAAAGAGGGAGATTGTTGGCTCAAGGCTATATCTCAATTTTAATGATAATCAAACCTTAAATAAACTTTGTAAAAATTATATTTAACTTATTTATATTTTAGAATATCTCCACTAAGTGTACAAGACTAATCTAAAGATTTCAAGCCTTTAGCATGAAAGGACTTCAAGATCTTCTATTCAATGGAAGATTAAAGTAATTAGGGTACTATTTATGTACAATTTTCTAAGGAGTTTAAAATTCATGTTCATGAATCATAAAAATCTTTTGGTACATACCAAATGATTTACATGCATTAAAATTTGTGTTGATTTGATTAAGTTAAAAATTCTATTTGAAAAGTTGTTAAAAAATTTTACTAGAAAATGTTTTTCTGTTCTAATTCACTAGAGAAGTTCATTAATTTTTTTTTTGTTCTTATAGATTAGAATGGTTAACTTTTCTAGTCCATCGGATAGGTTAACTCTTCTAGTCCTTTAGAAAAGTTAAGTTTTCTAGTGCATTAAAGAAGTTCGCTAGAACGACCAGTTCTATTTTCACAAAAAGATAAAATAACGACTAGTTTCTATTTTTATTAGTCTATCTCAGTTCTAATGGCTCTTTTCTGTTCTCTACCGGCTATAACTTATTTTTGGCTATAAATACAAGATGTTTTTGAGTCCAAAGAGTTTAGAAAAGTTGAAAAATAATTTTATCTCTTGAGATACAAAGCTTACATATTTTTCAAGCATATTCCACATCTTGCACTTCACTCATTATTATCCTCCTTAACTAGATTATAGATTTTTGTTGTAATTCTTTTGTGAGGAATATTTGAAAAATATTGTGAAAAGGGTTGCTTAGAACCTTAGGAATTCTAGTAAGTTTTTACATTTTTTTCTTGGAAAAAAAGATTGTGGATAAAATGTAACAGCTCAAAATAGTAATTCTCATAAATGGTGCTTCTAGATCATAAAAAGTGACATCAGATTTATTGTAGAGGATTAATAGTTGATGAGTCATGATAAAAGTAGTTTAGGTGCGATTGTATTAAGAATATTGCACCAAAATTTATTGAAAATATAAGGTTAAGTGTGCACATGCCAAAGAAGTGTAATGATGGATGACTTTCGAAAAGTTCTCGGGACGAAAATATTTTAATTGATCATTGGAAAGTACTAGTCGTGACTAGTCCAAGAGTGAAATTTGAAATCAAAATAAGGTCAAATAAGTCTCCAAAAGCTAAAAATAAGGAAATTTCATGGTTTTGATTCAAATAGTGCTGAGGTTGACTAAACGTTTGATCAAAACTTTAAAAATAGCAAATAATCTCTAAGAATCACAAAAATTTTAAAATATGCATTAAACTATATGTAGAATATTTTGGTGTAAAAATATAAAATTTATGGTAACACTGGAAGTAGTTTAATCGGATCAATTTGAGTGAACCGAATAAAAAATGGACTCTGATTGAGCTAAAAAATTTTTATAGAGGCTTAATTTGTTATTTTAAGAATTATAGAATTGATTTTGAGTGAATTTAAGCTTGAAAAGAGAGAGAAATAATTTAGAGTGCATTAAATGGGCTTAAAAATCAAGTTGGGCTTAAATTAGGCCCAGCCACTTTGGTTGGACCAGCCTATCCCATTGAACTAGGGTATATAAAACCAAAAATATCAAAAGATACTAGAAAAACCATGAATTTTCTCCCTTCTTCCTCTTTTTAAATTGAATTCTTCTTCTTCCCACATATCTACCATTTTTTTCATCTGTTTTCCAGTCTCTCTCCAAAATTAAGCCTTTTAAGTGAAGTTCAGCTCCCCTAGTGGATGGTAACAACCTTTAATCTTTTGTAGAGGTAAAAAAGTGGTAGAAATCAAGAATTGAAGTTTATGTTCAAATTGGAGGTAAGTAAAATTAAGATTTTTAATTCAAATTAAAGGCATATATTGATTGATTTAGGTGTGTGGAGTGTATTTAGGACATTAGTTACAATTATTAAAGTATAGTTTTTATGAAAATTATATGGGTAAATTCGGCCACTTTAGGAGAAAATGGAGATGGTGATTCTTTATGGATTTAAGGTGATGAAAATGAAGATTGAAGAAGCAAAGAATAAGATTTAAGGTATATGGATACAATATCCATTGTTTTCCATTGATTTTATGTGATTTTTACTTATGTATGTTATGTATGTATGGGAATAATACATGTATAATTGAAATACATGACATAGACTTGATTAAGGATGTTAAAAATGATGTTTGAATGATTTAAAGGTGAAGGAAAATAAATTGATAATGATGAACATGTATAGGCCGAATAGTATGCTTAAAGAGTTCTTAATGATTTTGCATATTTGATGTGATTTGAACATGGATCTATGTTATTAGGCATGAAATGAAGTGAAATGAGTGATTAATGAAATAAAATAATGTAGGTATGAAAAATAAACGTTATGGATGAATACATGTTTATAGGTGCTTAAGGCATAATTTGAAAATTATCACATAATAAGTATATATTAATGTTAATTGATATGTTAGGAGGATATATTGATAAAATGAAAAACAAGAATAAGTTTAAATGTGAAATTTATATCATGAATTATTAGTGATTAAAGAGAAATAATTATAAAAATTGAAATGTTATGAAAAGAATGGAAAGTGGCAAGAATGTAACGAAAATGGTCCAATTGAAGGAAAATAAAAGTTTAAAGTAAATTGGTAATTTTTACCAAGTAATGGATTTAAGTGACAAATACAGGGAAATAAATGATTAAATGTTAAAATATGTAAATTAGTGAAATAATAGGGATCAAAATGTAAATTAGTGTAAAATGAATAATTAAGGGACTAAAAGGTAATTTCAAAGGTAAATGATGTAATAAGTATAAACAGATAGTTAAATAGTGGCTTTATGTATGTTAAAAGCAAGTGAAGGGTAAAATTTTAATAAATGAAATTTTAAGGACTAAATAGTAATTCTATTAATGAATATTAAGTAATTAGTGTTAAGTAAATTCCTCTTGTCAAAAATGGATTTAATTGAATGAAAATAAAAGTTAGAAAGATAATTTAGTAAATCTCACTAAATGATGGACCAAAGTAGTAATTATAGAAAGATAATTGAATGTTAAAGTGAAATTGTGTTAAATGCATGCTTAAGTGACTATAAACTTAAAGAGGTGATTAAGGGCCTTTAAAATGACATTTAGAATGCTTAATTGAAATTAAAAGAATTGGTAAATGGGAAACTTACCTTGGCCGAATGGACCCTTACCGTATACTAGGGTATAATTTGTGTGTATATGATGTGTAATGGCATATAATGAATTTAGACATGAAAAAAGTATCCATGTAAAGACCACACTAGTCTATCCGGATTCCTATTACTTATTTTAATGCCTTTAATAAAACAATGCATATAATAAGAGTTTGATCACCTGTCATGTAATTTACTATATTTTTTGTCATCTAATTCATGCATTAGAATAACTTACATGAGTCTATAATTTATTTAAACATAACTATACTCTAAGTAATTATTTACAAAATTTGTTTGTTACATTACTTCTAAAAGAAATGTATAGGGTTGTACAACCAAAAAGGTCAAAGCAATACAATCCATACATCAAAATTAGCTCTTCCTATCCGGTGTTGGCTTTAAGGTTGTTGGCTTTGTGCCTGAAGTGAAGGCTTACCATACGAACCTATACGGATAAACATCCATACTAAGCTATACAGCTTAGTGGAGAACAGAATAATATATGGATAACCACTCATGGTGGTCATCCCCAAGCATACAACAACAATGCCAAGAAGGATTTATCTCAATAAAATTGAAAGACAATTATAACATCAATAGTTAATTCACAATTAGACTTAGTATCACTCATGTAAAGTTGGAAATTATAAGGAAGGATTAATTCTTCATCATTATTACATATATTTTTTATTTATTCTATGAAATGCTTGTTAAAATCCTGTGGATTTGAATAATGGGTGTTGTGGATACCCGTAGGTATCAACATATAAATATCGGAAGGTATTAAATATGTGAATCCAAATAGGGTCAAACTGTAGTCCATATGGGGATATATTGTTGACCCAAAAAGGATCAAAACTATAATAGCTATGACTGTAATCCTATAGGCATGCCTATCTATCCATAACCAAAATCCAATGTAGGAATTATCATCTTTTTAAAGTAGCTTATTAATAGATAAGCATATTTCATGGTAGTGCATTCTTTCAAGAGGTTAAGATACCAAACAATTGCATTAATATACTCTAGTTATCATAACATGTCAATTTCCTTTATATAAAGCATTAATTTAGTTAAATTGTGGTTTAGTTGGTTGAATTTTTGTTTAAGGGTTAATTCTTAAGTTTTTAGTATTTTTTTAGGGTCAAATTCATAATTTTTAAGAAATTAAAGCAAGAATTTGAAGTTCAGTACAGAGACATTTAACTCGATCGTGCAAGGATTTTTAAATAGCAGCATATGAAGAAACTATGAAAAATGAGCAAAAGTTGAAAATTTGTGCAATGTACAATAAAGTCATGCTCGACCGTGTATCACAAGGAAGAAAATGGTGCTTGGTCGTGTATGGCAACTTATGCCTATGCTTGGTTGTGCATCACAAGAAGTAAAATGGTGCTTGGCTATGCATCACAAAGAAGAAAATGATGCATGGTTATGCATTACAAGGAAGAAAATGATGCATAGTCGTGCATCACAAGGAAAAACCCTTGTGCTCCAGAATAGCATTCTAGTCTCAAATTTTATGTCGTGTTTGGCCTATAAAACATCATTTTTAGCAAAATTTTCCTTCTACAAAGTTATATCCCTATGTTTTTAGTTTCCAAAACATAAAAAAAAACCCCAATCAGACCTTCCAATCTTAAGATATTCTTGCAAAAACCATAGACTGCTCCTAATGATAGGGTAGCATCCACAAACAAATTTCAACCCAAAACTTCACTATTATGCAGCAAGAATCAGTTTTTAGTTTCTTCATACAAAATAAAGATATAGATGTCCAGTTTTTATTCCAACTATAATTTCTCAATTTGAGTCACTATAACTCAAGATATTACCAAATCAGTCCAGATGGGTCAATTGAACCCTAAAGACAGAATTTCAGTTTTTATGAATTTTTTGTATAAATTATTTATCAAATCAGTACAAGCTTAATTTCCACATAGAAAAGCATATTTACATACAACTAATCATGCTTCCCTTGTTAATAGCTAGAGCAAACTTATATTCACACTATAAAAGTTTCCATACCTTTTTAAGCTCAATGACCTTTTCTTCATCTTTGGAGTGCTTTCTTTCCCATCTTTTTGCTTTCTTATCCTTCTATAAAGAGAATAGTATCACCATGAATATACATATACCTTCCTTTAATTAAAACATTATATGCACACAAAGAAAAGAAGAAGACATATGCATAACACCCTAGAGTGCACTTACAATTAACTCCTTCCTTTCTCTTCCAAAAAGCTAAGGGAGAAAGCTTGAGAGAAAGATTTTAAGGGTTGTTTAGAGTTGAGAATGGCTGAAAAACAAGCCTTGAAGGGCCAGCCATGCCATTTAAATACCTTCATTTCTTTTCTTCCTCTCTCACGATCTCTCTAGAAATATAGGTGTTACAATTCCATTGGAGCACTTAGAAAATTTATAGCAAAATTGCTCTTAAGTCCCCTACATCCCCTTATTTTTACTTTTCCCCATAACTTACACTTTCATTCTTTAATCAAGCCCCTATCTACATATTTACTTTTAATTTAAAGCACACAAGGTCTAATGTGAAAAGACAAATTTACCCCTCTATTAAGGAAAAATTCCTTTTAGATCCCTAACTTACACTGCATCCATAATCATACATAGTCAAATTAAAATACATCATTAATTAGTTAAAGTTCCTCCTAGGGTACCATTAGAGGCATTACAATCCATGAATTTATTTAGAATTTATTGAATATATATATATACATTTTAGAGTGTGAAGTGACATTGTGTTCAAAGTGAAAATGATGAGATCATTCATAAAATGTGCAAAAGTGATGAATATGTCAAGTGATTAGTGCATTAAAGTGTAAATGCAAGTGAAAGTGTTAAAATGTGAAAAGTGGATTTAAGACAAGTAATCAATTTTGCCCATAGTAGTGGTTTGTCAGTTTAAATCTAGTTAAGGATACGTTTGTCTAGCCATAGGGATACCCATACCGTGGTCCAAGTCATGGTGACTTGCTTTAGTATGGCAGATTATCCCATAGTTCAGTGAAGTGTTAAGAGTTCAATGAAAATGTTGAATTTGTCCTTTGGGTGATGGAATATGTCATGGTATGCACATAAAGATCACGCAGCGAAAAACAATAAAATTTGATCATACATGCCATACAATTCCATGACAAGAATCGAAACATGCAATTTTAGGGTTTTAAAACTTACAACTTTAGATGCCTTTAAAACTTGATTTTGATGATGACCAGCAACCAAGGAGGATATCTTAGCCTTAGACCTTCACCACCAATGCCAAGGAACAGCCTTTTACGCCACTCCCTCTATTCTCACACACACAATTGCATCGATGGCTTAAAATCGAGATTGATAGCTCTCTTATACAGTATTGTGTAATGGCTATGGTTTGAAGCTACAAAATTTGATTTTGTACTTCTCTTAGGTTGCTCTTACTACCCAAGAACACAAGACAATGAGGAACAATCCTTTCTCCTTGTGAAAATTGGCCAAAAGAATTTTTTTGTGAGAGAGAGAGAGGAATTCAGGCCAAACCTAGAGAAACTAGGGTTTCAGGCCAAACCTAGAGAAACTAGGGTTTCACGCCAAAATCTAGTTGTTTTCTTAGGGTTTTATTTCTTTTCATATATATATCCATATCTTTTAGCAAGTGTTTGATCTAAATTTTACCATCTCAAGATAATTAATTCAACTTCAATCACTTCCTAAAAATAAGTAATATATATTGATTTAAACTCCTTTGAATTTAAAATTCAAATTTGAAATAAAACACAAGACATTTAATTAAATAAAATCACTTAATATAAATAATAAGCATGTACCGAACTTCCTTGGTTTTTATCTTGGAATTTCGGCCACTTCACTTTATATTTAAATGATTTAATTTAATTTAAATTCTTTTAGGCTTTAATACTCAATTAACTTAATTAATACAAGATAATTAATTAATTAAAATTAAACCATGTGGGCTGAATTTCTCTCTCTCTCATGGGCCAAGGTCCAATAGCATTTATAATGCCCATTACATACATTAATTTGACTTTAATTAAAAGCCCAAATTAATGCTCAATACTTTATTTAAATATTTTAAGCCCAATGCTTTGTGTGCGATCCTATAGGTCCATTTAATGTTGGCAATGAATTAATTCAAATGCTATATATATTCTCTAGCAAGATATTATAGCATTCCAAATTAAATGAAAATGCATATGGCATTTAGTGACCTAATGCAATTATGCATAGTCCCTTACCCATAAATATCAGAATTAATATAAGGTATGAAACTAGTCATCCTTATATATATATTAATTCCTTTCTTGATATTCCAGTGACACTGAACTCTCAAATAAATAATGATTACTCATTATTTCATCTCGGTATGGCCATACACTTCTCAGTTCACTAATCAAGTGGCTGATGATATTTTCTCTCTTATAGAGAGGGGTAATCCCTTCACTTCTCTCATGCTCTCTAACATGAATCAATGCATACCCAAGCATACCCGTACTTGTCACTCTGTTGTGAGCACGTTAGGTGTATGTCAAAGCATATAGTAATTCATAAAGAGTTTCATAGAGATTTTAGGTCTAAGAACTCCGATACAAAACTTGCTATGAGAAACACTTATGACTTGTACCATGTAGTATTCTCATGAGTGGATCGAATCCAAATACCATATTCTAAATATGTATCTATGATCTCTGATTGACACTCTTGTCCTTATGATCCGTAAGACATAACTCAACTTATCAGAGAGAGCATACTAGTCTTAATTCATTTGTTATTCCCATAACAATGACTGACTAGGGATATTTAAAATGAAGTCTCATTTGTTTCAAGGTCTTACAACCATGTGCCTCACACATGATAACTTAAACTGAAACAACATTCTTGGATAGTTCTATCAATTGATATGCACAGGAATACAATAGATAAAACAAATGCCTTATTTATTAACCAAAGTGTTTTATTACAATGTATTGGGGCTAGGGCTTACACTAACAATCTCCCACTAGCACTAGTCCCAATTGGGCATAGCCCTAAGACCGAATGCTCTCAAATGAGCTTCGTGCAGATTTGGACGCAACTGTTTCATCAAAGGATCTGCTACATTATCTTCACTTGCTATCTTGCTAACCTTGACATCCCCACGATCAATGATTTCTCTGATCAGGTGGTACCTCCTAAGTATATGTTTGGATTTCTGGTGTGACCGAGGCTCCTTAGCCTGTGCGATGGCCCTGTTGTTGTCACAAAAAATTTCTAATGGATCTAGGAAGCTTGGGACCACTCCTAATCCAGAAATGAAATTTTTAATCCAAACAGCCTCTTTTACAGCCTCACTCGCTGCAATATACTCAGATTCTATAGTTAAGTCGGCAACAATCTCTTGTTTCGAGCTTTTCCTGTTAACAGTACCACCATTTAAAACAAAAACAAACCCAGATTGCGATCTAGAATCCTGAGTACTGGTCTGAAAAGTAGCATCGGCATAACCTTGTATGACGAGCTCTTCTTGACCACCATACACCAAGAAGTGATCCTTAGTCCTTTACAGGTACTTCAGAATCCCTTTTACAGCAGACCAGTGCTTCTCACCAGGGTCTTGCTGAAACCTACTGGTTATACTCAGTGCATGAGCAACATCCAACCTAGTACATAACATAGCGTACATGATAGATCCAATAGCAGATGCATATGGGATTCTACTCATGTTGTCCCTTTCCTCTCTGGTTTTAAGGCACTGTTCTTTAGTCAAAGGAACTCCCAAAGCTAAAGGTATGTACCCTTTCTTTGAGTCTCCCATACTAAAATGCTTTGGTACTTTGTCTATGTACTTTTCTTGACTTAGTCCCAAAAGCCGATTCGATCTATCTCTATAGATTCGAATACCAAGTATTGTCTCGACTTTACCTAAGTCTTTCATTGAGAAACATTTTCCTAACCATTGCTTAACCTTTTGCAATGTTGGAATGTCATTCCCAATGAGAAGGATGTCGTCCACATATAGGACCAGAAATACTACTATGCTCCCACTAACCTTCATGTACACACAAGGCTCATCTTCATTCTTGATGAAGTCAAATTCCTTGACTGCCTTATCAAAATGAAGATTCCAACTTCGGGATGCTTGCTTTAATCCATAAATGGATTTTTGAAGCTTGCAAACCTTCTTAGGATGTTTGGGGTTGACAAAACCCTCAGGTTGTGTCATATACACATCCTCAAGTAAATTTCCATTGAGGAAAGCAGTTTTGACATCCATTTGTCATATCTCATAATCGTGATATACAGCTATGGCAAGCAAGATCCTAATGGACTTGAGCATGACTACAGGCAAAAAGGTCTCATCATAGTCTACACAATGAGTCTGTCAAAAACCTTTTACTACTAGTCTACCTTTGTAGGTCTTATCAACTTTGAGTTTGAATAGCCACTTGAATTCAATTACCTTCGCACCTTTCGGTGGATCAACCAAAGTCCAAACCTGGTTATCGTACATTGATTGCATCTTGGATTTCATGGCTTCAAGTTAATTTTCTGAGTCTGGGCTTTCAATAGCTTATCGGTAGGTAGTAGGATCCTCACGATCTACTAACTCAATAGTGTCACTGTCAGTGATTAGAAATCCATATCTCTCAATCTCCTGACATACCCTACCGGACCTTCTAGGTATTTGTGTAATGGGTTCTTGTTTCACAACTGGTTGTGAACTTGATCCCACTTCCAACTCATCCTCTATAGGAGCTTGTGGCACTTGAATTTCTCCAAGTTCTACTTTACTCCCACTGTCTTTCTTGAGAAGGAACTCCTTTTCCAAGAAAATAGCCTTGCAAGCAATAAATACTTTGTTCTCGGCATGTGAGTAAAAGTAGTATCCCTTTGTGTCTTTGGGTAACCCACAAACAAGCAGATAGTGGATTTGGACTCTAGTTTTTCAAAGTTAATTTCTTAACATGTGCTTCACAGCCCCAAATCCTGAGAAAAGACATATTGGATTCTTTCCCAATCCATACCTCGTATGGTGTCTTCTCAACTGCTTTAGTTGGAGTACGGTTTAGTAGAAATGCAGCAGTTTCTAATGCATAACCCCAAAAAGAGACAGGAAGATTAGCTTGACTCATCATAGATCAAACCATGTCCAACAGAGTTTGATTTCTCCTTTTGGACACACCATTCCATTGTGGCGTTTTGGGAGGAGTGAGCTGTGAAATAATACCACACTCTTTTAGATGACTATCAAATTCTTGGCTTAAGTATTCGCTACCTCGATCTGATCGAATGGCTTTTATACTTTTGCCAAGTTTCAGATTTGTACTTCATTAGACAGATATAGTCATATCTACTGAAGTCATCTATGAACGTCACGAAGTAGCTAAAACCACCTCTAGCTTGTATACTTAATGTTCCACATACATCGGTATGTATTAGTTCCAATAAGCCATTAGTCCTTTCACCTTTCTTGTTAAAAGGACTCTTTGTCATTTTTCACTGCAAACATGGTTCGCATGTATCATAAGACTCTAAGTCGAATGACCCAAGCACTCCAGTTTTGTGGAGTCTTGAAATGTGTTTTTCGTTTGCATGTCCTAAACGACAATGCCAGAAGTAAGTAGGGTTTAATTCATTTGATTTAACCCTCTTTGTATTAATGTTGTATATGGACTCTTTATTTTGTAAATCAAGGATATAAAGGCCATTTTGCAACATGGCATTGCCATAAGAAATGCCTTGGCGACGAATATTGCCATTTTTAATAACAAAATCAAATTCATCCAAATCCAAACATGAAACTGAAATAATTTTTCTGCTCATAGCAGGCACATAATAACAATTTTTCAAAACCAAACAAAGTCCAAAAGGTAAAGTGAGTTGATAGTCACCTATCTCCATGGCAGCAACTCGTGCTCCATTCCCCACACGGAGGTCCATTTCATTCTTCCCTAGTAACCGTCTATTTCTTAGCCCCTGCACATTTGAACAAATGTGAGAACCACAACCAGTATCCAATACCCAAGTGGTAGAAATAGAAAGGTTAATCTCAACAACAAAAATACCAGAACTGGATGCCTTGGCTCCATTCTTCTTTTATTCTTCCTTGAAGAGAGCGCAATTCTTCCTCCAATGCCCTATCTTGTTGCAATGGAAGCAAGTGCTCTCACTCTCTTTGAGCTTTTGCGCCTTGGGCTTGGATTGGGCCTGAGGTGCACTCCCACTTGACTTGAACCAAGCCAGGTCATTCTTGGGATTTTCCTTTCCTTTAGTGGGTCCCTTTTTAATGCCCCCTTGAACCATCAATACGGGATTGGTCTTTCGAATGTTCTCTTCAGCATTCTTAAGCTTCCCATGAAGCTCAGTGACTAACTTGTTCATTGCATGCATGTTATAATTCATCAAAAATGGATCATAATCATCATTCAATGATCCTAAGATCAAGTCAGTGGCCAATTCCTTTGGCACTTGTACCTCAAGCTTCTCAAGAGTATCAAGATACCCTTTCATCTTGAGTACATGGGTACTAACAGGAGTACCCGCAACCATCTTACAAGAAATCAAGGCCTTTGTTGTCACGAACCTCTCGTGACGAGCTTGCTCTTTGAACATCTCCTTGAGGTACACCATGATCGCATAAGCCTCTTGGTCCATAAATTACTTTTGCAAGTCAGGCACCATAGTGGCCAGCATCAGACAGGTCACATCATTGGAGTCGCTCTTCTTGGTCTCAAAAGTTTCCTTTTGAACCGCAGAGGCATTCCTAGCAGGTTTTTCAGGCAAGGGTGCATCCAAAACATACGACTTTTTCTGTTGCTTATAAGAACTATTCTTAAGTTTTGAGACCAGTCTATGAAATTGGTGCCATTCAATTTGTCCTTTTCAAGGACCGATCGCAATGAGAAATTATTGTTTGAAGATGCCATTTTCAATCTACAATAAAATTTAGCATGATTAAATGAGGTCTTATTTATAATCCCACAAACCGAATTAATATCCCTTTAAATAATTCGCGTTAGTGATTTAATGTGGGCCAAGATCCACTTTTCACAACAACTTATTAGTCAAGCTGAGCTTGTACACCTAAAAAGTTAAGTTACTTAGGTAGGAAAACTCCAATCATGTCTCGTACATGACTCTTGGATCAAATGAGCTAACATCATAAGATGTTATAGCACAAACCCATTTATTAGTTGCCTAGGTCCGGGCATCCCTTTCCATGTTAAGTTCAACCTACATTCACAACCCATGCCTCATAAAGATAATCGGGTGCATCTAGGACTCCTAGTCTACGTGACCAATGATTGATGCCTTAATATGTTTCGAATTAGGAAGGCAACTTTGTGACTTACTATTTTTAGGGATTCATTTTATTACGGCTTACATGGCATATGCTTTGTCATCCATTCATAGCATGCATATATAAATAATTGCATAAAGTAAAGCGTGACAAACATGGGCCCAAAAACCTACAACTAAGATTCTATACTATTACATAAGAATCTTCAAGTTGGGCTTCTCCACTCTAGTGGGCTTCGTCTTGATTTACAAAGTCTTCAAGTATATTCTATTCTAAGAAATAAATGAAACTTTTACAATAATACATAATGGCTTGCAGGCCATATTTAATTACAAAAACCCAGGGCCCATGAATGCACCATGCATATCCATTCATCACACCAAACAAGCAAATAAATATACATAACATTCATGGATCAAACAAAGTCCAATTTTAATTAATTTAGCCAAGCCCATTAATGGAAATTATGTACTTGAAGCTTTAAGAGATGACCCCGTGATGGGCCTGGGCCAAAGCCCAATGGACTAAATCCTCTTATTGAATAAGTTCTCTTAAAAGCCCAAAACACTAACTAGTTAGATTTGTGCCATAAATCAACTCTAGTATAATTTCCAATTTTGCCATTTTTTTAATTTTATTTCATACAGCCCATAAATATTAAAAATACATATAATATGTACCAACATGAATTAAAATACAAAATCATGAAGAACATATATATGATACACGACATGCATATAAAAACAAACAAACAACAAAACTAGTTGTTTAATGCTTATGTGATGCCACAAAATGCACAAATACTTAAATCAATTATATGAGTCATTTAATAATTTAAATAAGGTCATAAATATTGATTTAATATTCTGTACCAATCTGATCTAAATGTTTTTTTACCATTTTAATCAAAACAAAACAAACAATGTTGATTAAACATGTAACAAACACAAACTAGTCATAGTTTTAAGTGATTTTAAAATTAATCAATTAAATTGTCATGGACCAGAATTAAAACCAAATTTAAAATATGTCCAGACCTGATATTTAATCTTTAAAAATCACTTAAAAACATACCAAAAATGTTTTTACATTTAATATTTAAAACTAGTTGTTAAACTAACAATTAACATGCCAAAAAGCACCTAATTTTAATATTAACATGTATCATCAGGTATTATCAATTAAATTCGACCATTAACAGCTCCTAGAACATCTTAGGATAGTATATTAACATTTCATATTAATTATAGTATCTATCTAATCAATTAAAATCATTTTTACACCAAAACAATGCAAAAAACTCAAAACAGAAAATTTCAGCATTGCATGTTTTCAAAATAACGATTTTTAATTAATTTTTTCATGCATCTAAAGCACTAAAATAAGCATGATTAGGCTCTGATACCACTGATGGAATATATCATGGTATGCACATAAAGATCACGCAGCGGAAAATAATAAAATTTGATCATATATGCCATACAATTCCATGACAAGAATCGAAACATGCAATTTTAGTGTTTTAAAAATTACAAATTTAGATGCCTTTAAAACTTGATTTTGATGATGACCAGCAACCAAGGAGGATATCTTAGCCTTAAACCTTCACCACCAATGCCAAGGAACAGCCTTTTACGCCACTCCCTCTATTCTCACACACACAATTGTACCGACGGCTTAAAATCGAGATTGCTAGCTCTCTTTTACGGTATTGTGTAATGGGTATGGTTTAAAGCTACAAAATTTGATTTTGTACTTCTCTTAGGTTGCTATTACTACCCAAGAACACAAAAGAATGAGGAACAATCCTTTCTCCTTGTGAAAATTGGCCAAAAGAATTTTTGTGAGAGAGAGAGAGGAATTCATGCCAAACCTAGAGAAACTAGGGTTTCACGCCAAAATCTAGTTGTTTTCTTAGGGTTTTATTTCTTTTCATATATATATCCTTATCTTTTGGCAAGTGTTTGATCTGAATTTACCATCTCAAGATAATTAATTTTACTTCAATCACTTTCTAAAAATAAGTAATATATATTGATTTAAACTCCTTTGAATTTAAAATTCAAATTTAAAATAAAACACAAGACATTTAATTAAATAAAATCACTTAATATAAATAATAAGCATGTGTCAAAATTCCTTGGTTTTTATCTTGGAATTTCAGCCACTTCACTTTATATTTAAATGATTTAATTTAATTTAAATTTTTTTAGGCTTTAATACTCAATTAACTTAATTAATACAAGTTAATTAATTAATTGAAATTAAATCATGTGGGCTGAATTTCTCTCTCTCATGGGCCAAGTTCCAATAGCATTTATAATGCCCATTACATACATTAATTTGACTTTAATTAAAAGCCCAAATTAATGCCCAATACTTTATTTAAATATTTTAAGCCCAATGCTTTGTGTGCAATCCTATAGGTCCATTTAATGTTGGCAATGAATTAATGAATTAATTCAAAGGCTATATATATTCTCTAGCAAGATATTATAGCATTCCAAATTAAATTAACATTCATATGGCATTTAGTGACCTAATGCAATTTTGCATAGTCCCTTATCCATAAATATCAGAATTAATATAAGGCATGAAACTAGTCATCCTTATATATATTAATTCATTTCTTGATATTCCAGTGATACTAAACTCTCAAATAAATAATGATTACTCATTATTTCATCTCGGTATGGCCATACATTTCTCAGTTCACTGATCAAGTGGCCGATGATATTTTCTCTCTTATAGAGAGGGGTAATTCCTTCACTTCTCTCACGCTCTCTAACATAAATCAATGCATACCCAAGCATACTCGTACTTGTCACTCTGTTACGAGCACGTTAGGTGTATGTCAAAGCACACAGTAATTCATAAAGAGTTTCATAGAGATTTTAGGTCTAAGAACTCCGATACAAAACTTGCATATGAGAAACACTTATGACTTGTACCATGTAGTGTTCTCATGAGTGGATCGAATCCAGATACCATGTTCTAAACATGTATCTATGATATCTGATTGACACTCTTGTCCTTATGATCCGTAAGACAGAACTCAACTTATCAGAGAGAGCATACTAGTCTTAATTCATTTGTTATTCCCATAACAATGACTGACTAGGGATATTTAGAATGAAGTCTCATTTATTTCAAGGTCTTACAACCATGTGCCTCACACATGATAACTTAAACTGAAACAACATTCTTGGATAGTTCTATCAATTGATATGCACAGAAATACAATAGATAAAACAAATGCCTCATTTATTAACCAAAGTGTTTTATTACAATGTATTGGGGCTAGGGCTTACACTAACATTGGAATCATTCCTTAGCATAGTTTTGTGGATCTATAAGGTTCACATCCTATATATCTTATCTAAAGATTTCTATCGGATTTTTACTAAAGGCATAATGGTAAAATTGACTTAAAAGTGAGAAAAGTGTAGTGAAAATGAGAATTAGAGTGAAAAATGACTTATATTAAAGAAAATAAAAATTTTAGGGTCAAAATGATAATTTACCTAAATAATAAGTTTAATGGGTAAAATGGTAAAGTAGTGAATGAACAGGTTAAAAATAAACTTTTGTAATTCAATAGGGATCAATATGTAATTTTCTTTAAGAATAATATATTTGAGATTAAATGATAGATTGCATGTCAAATAAGAAATTAAGCGTGAAAGTAAAGATAAGTAGTGGCATTAGTGTAAATAAATGATAAAAGAGAGCAGCATCGTAAGTTAGTGAAAGTGCAAGGATCATATTGTAATTTAGCAAATGGAATGTTAATTAAAGGACGAAATTGTGAATGAACCCTATTATATGGTAAGATAGGGATCAAAAGTGTAATTCTTGCACTTAAGTAAAAGTAGGGACTAAATCATAATTTTTCATGTCATAACATGTATTAAAAGTAGAGGAGAGGAAAAAAATTAAGCTTTAAGGGTAAGTGTGGCAAAAAATGAGAAGATTCTTTCAAAATGAATAATTGAATAAATGTCTAAGTGACTGAATGAATGAATGAATGCATATTTGAATGACTAAATGATTGTGTAATGAATAAAAAATATGAAGGTTAATCCCAAGTAAAAACGAAATGTGAGTGAACTTATCTATAATGAATGAAAATAATTATTAATAAAATGTAAAGTGGTGAGAAAATAACATGTTAAGGTTCAAAATTGCAATTTGCATAATTAATAATAAATGAAGTCTATAAATGAGTTCAATTAGTGATATTAAAGTAATTAATTATAATTGAAGGGCAATATTATAAATTAATGAAAGTTGATATAAAAATGACAACTACACTAAATGACGAGTTTAAAGGATAAAAATGATAAAATGGGAAAATGAGTGGTATTGTGGCATTTAATAGCATAAAATGTAAAGCGAAGTGATAATTGTGTTCTATTGAATGATTGAAACAGTTTTCCATGTTTAATGCATTTGTGCATGAATGTATGATGCACATCAGAATGGTGAATGAATAGTTAATGTTTAAGTAATGCTCACAGAAGCATGCATGTGTGTATATGTATGTATGTATGTATGCATGCATGCATGTGTGTATGTAAATTATTATGGAACTGGGCATTTCAATGCTCGGCCTGTAGTTTGTTGACTGTGTGCAGGTTATAAAGATAGAAAGGTGTGTGGTCGATGCTACAAAAATGATCAAGAACAAAGTGGGGTGTAAGGATGATAGTAGGCATGACATGTATATATTTGTATATTGGAGGTATATAGTGTGTATTGTACTCATGTAATATTATTTTATAATTATGTCTACATTATAGGTATGTTGTATGGTATGATTGTTATTTGTGATTAAGAAAAAATTTTTAGCAAACTGTTTAGTGTAACCGCCTTTCTGTTGTGACATCCAATCACTATACATACGGTACAGTGGTATAAGGGTATTATATAAAATATACTAGGGTTGTCTATTGGCTTTAACTTTTGCCCATTAAAAGAGTTACTAGTGGAGATAAAATCTCAAGACAGTGTCTTGGGGAAGGGATATAGGCAATGAGGCCGAACCATGGTAAATCTTGGTGTTGTTCTATTTTATATCTCCTATCTTTTGTATTCTGTTTTTTAAATTATTTTTAACGGATTTGTTCTGCTAAAAAAATATGTTCTAAAAGATTTCCATTGAAAATCATTTTATGCTTTGTCTTAATTTCTGCAAGTTAATTTTATTTTGAAGAAGTTTTGAAAAACAATTTTCAACTATTCATTACATTGTGCATTTATATTTTTACACATTAAATAGTTCTATTTCACCAAAATATTCTTCACTTCTGCTTTACCAGAACGTATTTTAAAAATTGACACGTAATCCACCCCCCTCTTATTTGTTTCGGAACCAACAATAATGTTCAATTTCCTTCCTAACATGATATAATGCACATACAACATGTGTACAGGGAATTCCCTTAAGCATCCAAGCCCTACAATTGCAAGGTTCCTTTTTAAGATCAATAACATGACAATATTCACCATCAACAACTTGAATCTTGAATCCCCATTCCATCTAACCTGACACTTCCTAGAATATTCTATATTGTCTTCTAACACTTTTTTGGCCATAGGACTAATGTCTAAAATCCATTTATCAATGAAGCCAATCATCTCTACATGTCTATTTATTATCTTGTGTTTGATTTCTTCAAGCATACTAGTGATTGACTTATATCTAAGTCCTAGGATCCAATTGTTGGAAGACTCACATGCATTGTTCTCAACAGAATCACACTTTACATTAGTGTTAAAATATATCCTACACCAATTCACCAATTCTCCTTATTGTAACTAAGTAGATCCTTGCACATGCCTTCCCCTAGCTTACTAAGTGATTTCAATTCATCTTTGAATTTCATAGCAAACGATATTTTGGCATATCTCCAGAATTTCCTCCTCCAATATTCGTCTCTCCATTGTTCTTTCTAATTAGACCACACATGTCTAGCACACATTTTGTGCTCAAATTAAGGAAGTAATTCTTGCATACATTGCACTAAACCCTATTATAAAAACAAAAAAAAGGTCAACTAAATCAGAATATTACATCAAATATGTAAATTGTAATCACCTTTTGCATATTTGTGATAATGGTTAGCCCATCTCTATCGCCAAGCACCAAATTTGAAATCAAGTAATTCAGGAACTAGCTCCAAGAATGTTTGGTCTCATGGTCAATAACTGCACAAGCAATTGGAAACATTTGCTAGTTTTATTTTTTTCACAAGCCATAAGCAGTTCTCCTTTGCAAACCCCTTTTAAAAAGCATTCATCCAAACCAATAACTCTCCTATAGACTTCCTTCCACTCCATTTTAAGATCTTCAAAGTAGATATACATGTACACAAATAGACTGTTTCTAGGCTCAGCCTCTTTATCAGTTCTAATCCAAACTGAACTCTCAGGATTTGTCTGTTTGATAAAATGAGCATAGTCAGCTAACCTACTAAACTCAAGATTCCAATCCCCCATGAACTTGCTTATCACCATCATCTTAGCCTTTGTACATAATGTCCTACTAACATAAAGACCCCATTTTTCCCTAACTAAATCTTAAATGTTTCATATCTTTATCTCAAGTTGAGATAGTATTCTCTCTTCAAACCTACTTGTTATAAATGCTGAAGTATAGTACTTGTTTTTATTCTTCTGGAGCACTGATGAAAGGGATTATATTTCTTAAGCTTGAAATCCCCTGAATCTGCCTTTATACTAGCATATAATTCTCACTAACTTCTCTCTTCTTTACACTTAAGCCTCACCCTATGCTTATCATTAGTTCTAACATTTAGTTGAACATCATTTTCAACTGTATAGTTAGCAACTACAAGCTTGAATTGCACAATGTTCTAAAAAGTCATCCCAAGTTTCCATACTGTGACCTCACATTTTGAATCATAATAAACTTTTCTACTTCTTTTTCGACTAGGAAGATCCACACCCTTATAGATTCTGGATCCAACTCATCCTTAATATCATTACTTCTTGGGTCATCATTGTCAAGATATTCTTCATCACTACCTAATCTACCATCTAATATGTGATTCCTTCTCCTATCAATGTCCTCAAATTCTCTATCAAAATAAACTTTCCCTAATTGTACTTTTTCGATAGCAATTGGCTCATTCTTCCTGTTCTTTTCTCTTTTCTTCTGGTAGGTAACTTCCCTAAGAGCTCTCAAATCATCATCTACATCAGTGTCAAATTCATCATTGTAATCATCTCTATATGAATTGCTTTAAAATCAGCTTCGTCATCGACACTTTCATCATTAGAAGTATTCTCATTATCAGCTTCATCAACAACATCCATATCCTTACTTCATTTAAAGATGAGTTAACCCCAACTTTAACAAATTCATTCTCTACTTCATCACCCATAACACTAGCAGCTCTTGCCTCAACCTTTAGCTTATTAGGGTTTTTTGTTATCCTAATTGAATATGCATTATATGCACTTATATTGTCCTCCCTTGTAATTGTTGTAGGATATATACCATCCAATACCTTTAGCTCATTAACCATGTGTGAAATAAAAATATCCAATTGATCCCTATCTCTTAAATCTTTAACCAACTCACTAAGTTCAAAGTCATTTTTCAATATAATAAACATTTTGCTAATCGTATCAAAATGACAAAAATCCCCAATCTCAATATAACCTATTATCTTTGAATGACATGCTAATTCAATCAATGAGAAATTATCTTTGTCAATATTCCATTCCTCAACTTTATGCTCCCCTACATACTTTTTCATAACCTTATTTTTAACAAAAGCACTCCCATGGTGAAACATACATTTGATATATTTTGTCATTTTTTACCACTATAAACAACAATAACAAAACAAAACAAAACCAATTTTAAATTAAGACAAGCTAAATTAGCGAAAATTGAAGTCTGTAAAAAAATCCTTCACAATAGCCTTAACTTTTCAACTCAAAAAACATATTGACCACAACAATGACAATTTATATACAACCATTAAAAATTAATTAAAAATAAGAAGAAATCATACCTTAATCTCCCAAATTCTTGTTCTTGATCTTCACTTCCACTCGCTTAGAATCTCACTCTATACATTACAAATTAATGGAGTTCTTCCAAATGTATCTACTATTGTATTTCACTTACATACAAAGTTTTTCTTTTCTCAAATACCCAAGTTTTTGAATTTGAGAGAATAATCATCAAAACAAAAAATTCCTAGGTGAAGGATTACACAATGAAATTAAAGAACTAAGTCTCCCTTGCATTTTGATTCCTAGATTTTTTCCTTTTCTTTTACCTATAAACCCGTCTTTATATTACAGGTAAATTTAACCCACACATATCTATCTTCATTGCATGACTACGACATGTCTATTAGCCAAGGTGATTGCAAATCACACGTTATATCTTTCCGCTCTTATTTGAATTTTGTGTTTAAAAAATGAACCCAATTATAGAGATTGAATATTTATTTGGTCTTTCTAATAGTTTAAATGTTAAAGTAAACTTTTAAGATAAGTTCGAGGGGCTGGAGATAGATTTACTCTTTATTTTTTTTACATTGTTCTCACTCAAATAAAAAAATTAAAAAACACATTTATAATTTTAATTTTAAAAAATATCCCATTAAAATTTTTAAATGACTCTACTATTTTTATTTGAATTATTTTTTAATAGTTGTTATAATTTTTAACCACACTTGAACTGAAATAAACTAAACTTTTGACTATGCACTTAGATATATACACCAATTACATTATTTTCACTTCCAAATTTTCTTTTTCCCATTCATAACTATAACAATTAGAGAGTCAGCTATAAATTCCATGTTTTTCTAGTCTCTTCATGATTATAATGATGATAGTTGTTATTGAAAGACCTCATTTTCATAGAGTTATTTATTAAAAATTTGATTTTAAGGAAAAAGATTAAATATATATTGAAAAACTGAAAAGTATTTTTAAGTCTAAACTTTTCTAGCATCTAAAAGAGTTTAAATAAATTCATTTTATGTTTATCTTCATCAAAGAGATAAAATCTTATATGCAGAAGTATCACTTTAAATTTTTAATTCAAAAAGAATTTTCAAAAAAGGCCTAATTACCACACCAACAAACTTTTGTTTTTCTTTTCCTAATTATGATTATATTTTTGTTTTTGCTTCAGAAATATAATCATGTCCTGAAATATTTGTAGTTTGACTAATAGGTAAAAAAATAGTCAAGTAAAGGTATTTGAATTGAAGTTCAATTCCCAATTCGATTGTTTATTATTATTGTTGTTGTTGTCATTATTGTTAGGAAAAAGGGCCAAATATGTCTTTCTACTTTCATAAAATTTAGCGATAAAATTATTGTCGAAAAAGTCATGTCATTATTTAGCGAGGATAATTTCCATGCTAAATTTAGTGATAATGATATTTGTTACAAAAGTGCATGGTAAAATTTAGCAAGAAACGTAAACATTAGCGATGAAAATTTTTTCCTTGCTAAAAAGTTGTGATGACATCCGTCCTCGCTAAATTATGCTAAAATGACTTTTGTTACAAATTTTTTTTTTCGCTAATTCCTCTCTAAACTGGTTTGGCTACAAAAAAAACATCGTTTAGAGTTCTCACTATTTTTCTTTTTTTTTTGTAGTGTATTAGTATAGAGGCAACATTGCACTTTTTGTTAAAGTATAGAAAGCAATGTTGTCCCTCCCCTCCATGCTACTTGTTGTCTATGTTCATTCAATTGTCATTAGGGGTGTGCATTGGTTGGGTTTTGTCAACCCGAATCAAACTTGAATAACCTAGACCTAAAATATTAAAAAAATCCCCCACTTGAACTGATCCTAACTATTATTCAGGGCCCTACCTGACCAATTCAATTTTTTTGAACCCCAATTTGACTAACCTGACCAACTCGAAAACTAGCCATCAGATTCAGATCAAAATGTTATTTGTTTGCTTACAAAGGAAATATTATACAAAAAAAATGCTCAAGTTTATATACACAATCAACAAACAAAGAAATAGAATAGAGTTGCAAAATTAGAAGCATAAAATTAACTTAAAAAGAAAAAAAAAACTCAAATTATACATGTAATTCTCAGATTCTCAAAAGAATTAGAACAATTCAACAAAACCACCAAAGCCAAACACCATTGTATTTTGATTCATCTCAATTTAGAAAACACCTTAGAAAATGCCTTAGATCAAATAATAGAACAGACTGTACAACTTAGAAAAGAAGATCAAAAAATTAAAAAAAAATATCCATTTTTATCTTTTGTACAACTTAGAAAAAAAAAAGTTCAATTACCTAGACAAGATCAAAATTTCCCATTTTAAATCTAATAAAACAACATTAAAAAAAATCATTTATCTCTTATACAACTTAGAGAATAAGATTAAAAAAAAAACAAATCCCAAATTAAGAAAGCAATCCTTCATCTTCTTCAATCACCTAGAAATCAAACATAAAAATTAAGAAAGCAGCTTCAAAGATCTCGAGAGAGAGAGATCTAGAGAGATCAATAGAAGAGAGAGGGGAGGCATCGTGAAAAAAATATCATTATATATATATATGTGTTTGTGTGTGTGTTCGGTCGGGTTGGGTTGGGTTTAGAAGGATTTTAATCTGTTCCAAAATTTTGCCAATCCTTGAACCCTACCTGATCCTATTAATCTGAATGTCTCGAATCAGGTCAGGTTCTTCGGGTCCATCATATTAGGTTTTTCACACCACTAATTGTTATATCAAGTTCACATGGATAGAAAATTGGAAAGTTTTTATAGAATTTGACGGTAAGGATAATGTTGGACTAATTTTACTGGTATAAAAACAACATTGCACCAAAATAAACTTTAGTAATAACATTAGACTTTTCGTGAAAGTACATGGGAAATTTTGCCATTTTGACTTTATTGTTATTGCAAATCCCATTCCAAATGGAAGAAATGCCGTGCAAATTTACACATGTAATTTCTTTATTGATTGTATATTTACAAGTTAATCCACTTTTAAATTGGATTTTACAAATAAATCATTTACTAATAGATATATATCCGAAATCAACCAAAAGATCATATTTTTAATTTTCTATTTCAAAGAAAAAATTCAGCTTTTTCTCAATATTAATTATATTTTTTGTGGTAGAAAACATATTTCATTTACATCAAAAACATTATTTATTTAATTAATCAAATTCTCCAATTTAATTATTAAATAATAATAAATTAATCTTTTTATAAAGGTTAGAATATTTGTTAGTGTACTACCACATAGGTTCATTATTAAATAGGTAATAAATTAGTCAAACCAATTTACTAATTAGATTGACGCCTATCAATATTCTTTAATGGTGGATAACATGAAGTATAAAAATTTTCTCAAGAACCCATAGAAGAACAATGTATTATTTCTTATGTTTTTATAACTTAAGGTTACCTTAGGACGGGTTCAAAGTTGTGAAATCTAAATAGGCAATCAAATTTCATTTCCACATCAATTATAACGACCGGTCAATGATTTAAAAACTCCTTTCTTTTTTTCTTTTAATTCAGTTGTTTATAATTAATAACAACATAGAGTTTAAACTCATTACCAAGAGTTGTTAGATTTTAGTTTGATCAATTATTAATTTTATAAAGACTGATGGTACAATTTGCAACTTGAAATTTGATAAAATGAGCAACTAACCACCTAATATTTTATTTTGATGAAATATACCCTCTAAAATTTACAAATTGGGGCACTATCACCCTAAAATTGATGGATTTCTTATGTTGATTATTTTTCGTCAGTTGACAGCTGACATGACGTATGTGTGACACATTATCAAGGGTTAAATTATCCCAATTTCCAAACTTTAAGGTGTAAATTGCTTTTTTTGGAATACTTTAGGATTTTTGCACCTTCAACCTTGCTATGTGATACTCTTTTTTTCACATGGAGTCTGATGTGTCTTGAGCCGACTTGTCATATATCAATTTCGATCCCATGTCAGTAGTCAACTTACAAAAAATAATCAAAATAACAGATTCTTTAGTTTTGGAGTGACATGACTCTGGTTTGTAAACTTTTGGATGAGCATTACACCAAAATAAAAATTAGGGGGTTAATTACTTTTTTTTAATCAAATTTCAGATGATGAATTGCACCTTTAGCCTTTTATAAACATTAAAATATACCCAATATCCTTTCAATTATTGCCATCGGACAATAGTTAATGGAATGAACTAATCTCTATTCTATAGAGACTACCTTATGTATATATATTGATAAAAGAAGACCATTAATTTCCAATTTCGATGATCTTAAGAACAAGATTAATTTTGAATTAAATTATAATATACTTGACCCTCATTATTATGATCTCCATCACGATGACCTCAAACTTTAACCAGGGATCTTATCATATTAATCAAATAAATAATAATCAATAGGGTTAATTACAAAAATCTCCCCCAAGCTATAATTATGTTTTCATTTTAGTCCCCAAACTAAACAAGCAACAAAATCAATCCCCAATCTATTAGAATTTTTCAAATCCAACCCTTCGTTAAGTTTTTCGTTCAAAATTTAACAAAATAATATTTAGCGATAAACTAAATCTCTCGCCAAATACAAAATATAGTGACAGATTTCATAATCCATCACTGAAGAAATTTAAGAAAAATCAAAAATTCAATTAAAAAATAAAAATTTTAAAAATAAGACTTTTTTATGAGACTCGTAGACTTAGATCATATAGTTCATATAGAACTAATATTTCAAATAAATATATAATTTTTAGTGATATATATTATAAGTAGTGTTATGTTTCTGTTTGTATATTTCGTGCTAGTATTAGAATCAAAGAAAAGCACGTAAAACAATAAGATTGAAAATATTATATCAATAAAAATATTAAGGATATAGGATTGAGAGAAATTTAGTTTCTTTTCCTATGTTTTTATTTTTTAATTTGAAAAAAAATATTTTTTTATTTACTAATCTGAAAAATATAAAAATTTTTAGTTTAAAAAATTGCATTTTATATTTTTATTTTTAAAATATTTTTTAGCAACGGAATTGGGCGCCCTCACTAAAAATCTATCACTAAATGTCATTTCATTAGATTTTAGACAGAATACTTGACAAAAGATTATATTTGAAAATTTTTGAAAGGTTGGAGATTGATTTAGTTGGTTTTTTAGTTTGGAGTTAAAATGAAAGGATTATAGGTTGGAGGAATTTTTGTAATTTATCCTAATAAATATGATAAGAAAATTTCAAATGTCATATATCAATTAAAAATAAAGGCTAATACAAAAAGGAAAAAAAAAAAGAACGTTTCACCTATAGTTTAATTAAACATTCCACGTTTAAAATTTTACTACTTGGATACTAACGTTTTAGTACCATTTTAATTGAGAAATTTCGTTAACTTTTCCATTAAATCTAATTGAAAATTAAATTTTCTATTTAGAAAATAAGTTTTGAATTTATATTTAGTTGTTAATATAATTAAAAATTAATAATAAGTTTGTTTTAATTTTAATAATTAAATTGGGACATTTTATTTAAATATATAGCTAATATATCTAAAAAACATGGAATAAAAAGTGAAAATTTTAATTTGCTCGTAGTTTAATAAAAGGTGAAAATTTTAATTTTAGATTTAGGGCATCCTAAGAAACAAAAGATGATGCTAATAGTACCATTGGCGGAATCAATTACATGTTTTTCCACAAAATTCTATGCCAATGAGGATATGAAAGATAACTTTTATCATCATAAGGTAACGTTATGTAGTTCTTAATCACCATTTTTCATCTGTGTTTCTATTCTATCAAATTCTATCATTCCACTTACGCTACGAATCTTACTAAATGATCCTCCATAATAGGGAATGACTAAATAACCTATAATTATATTGGTGAAAAATTATATTGTGATTTTAGGCATTGCTATGCTTTTCCTTGTTTAAGATGTCATGTTATTCTAATAATAATAATAAAAATAAATAAATAAATAAATAAATAAATAAAAATCAAGATGAGCTGTTGCTTAATCCAGGCCTCCCATAATAGCACGTTACTATTAATTTATATTCTTAATTTATTTCACAATTTTATATAGTCAACACGGCAATTAAGCTATATAATTAAAAATAAAAATAAAAATAAAATAACTGGATCATGCATTGAAAGTTGCTTTCAATATAGCTAAGTTGGACTGTATTTCCGGTAATATGTATCTCCTAAATTAGTTAATTAATTAATTAATTAGTGCCAAGTATGAATGAGTTTCTAGAAAGCAAATATATTTCCTATTTTTTAAGGCAGAAATTGCTTTCACATTGAATTTCTTACAGTTCCAAAGTCAATAATACACAAACATGCAAGTCATTGAAATTGACTTGCCACTGCCGTGATGGTTCGTCTGATCTCATCCTTTCTTCCCTCCTCAAGAAAAATTATTGGGATAGCTAAAACAAATTTATTAACATTTGAACCAATTTACAATTAAAATTTTATGGTATAAATATTGAACTCCTAATATCTTAAAGAAATTTTAATTGTGTCTCTCGGTCAATAATTTTATTAACACCAATAGAAATACAGATTTTTTATTTAAAAAAAATATATATTTAGCTTTTCTTTAATTAATACTTGAAGGGTTAGATAACAAATTGAAAAATCATTAAACCAATTTAAAAAATCGATTTTAAACCAATTTTACCAATTGACCAATCCAATTAAACATAAATGTAGAATTTAATTTTTAAAATTATGATTAATAGATTTGGACTTGGCTTAGTGTCTGGTTAACGGTTAACTAAGTTTATACATAATTTTAAACATATATATGGACAAAAGTGTAATTTTCATATATATCCATATTTTATTTTAGGTTTAAAAAGTATATGACTTATAAATTAATATTTATGTAATTTTATTTTAGTGTATTGATATTCAATTTAAATAACTTTTATTTTATGTTTAAAACTTGCAGAATTTATATTTTAATTTGATGGATGGATGATAGATTTTTTTGAAGTTTAAAATAATTAGAATGGTATATGTTTAACTTTTTTCTTTAAAGGTTAACCAATGATTAATGATTAATCGACCACATTTAACGGTTAATTGGTTGTTGATAGATTGAATTTGCACTTTGATTTTGAAAAGCCGACATTAATGGTTCGGAATTGAAAAATATGTTATGCACTTGTTAACCAGTTAATGTCCACCTCCATCTAAAACATAAGAAAATGTCATTAAAAGTTATCAATATATAGAGAGAGAGAGAGAGGCACCATAGGGGGTGAGCATGCGGACCAGATAACTAGTCCATTAGTAATTTTTTTGGTTGATTCATCAACGTCATTTTTTTAAAAATCAATAATCATAACCAGTCAATCGTTTTGATTTTTGTAGTTTATTTAACCAATATTTTTCTGTCAATTACTAAAATCTTCAACATATAATAGTAGAAAAATAAAGTAGATAAAGTTCAATTTCATTTCAAATATTCAAAATAATTTAAAACAAAAATTATAAAATAAACATAATACTAGCAAAAAGTCATGTTCCACTTTTACCATTGTCTACTTGTTATGATTACTTGTTTCAACAAATCAATATTGAATAGTATAAAGTGGATGTGCTATTTGTTATAAATTAGCATACTTAATCTTAAGTCAAAAAAAAAATTTGACCAAAATTAAATGTTAAAATATAGATTCTAAAATATAAGAAAGTGTTGTTAAATACTATCAAGTAAAACATATGCACCAACATGTATGGTAAGAAACAATATATAAAAAGATTAACCGGTTACTCTATATAAGTATTTCTATATATAACTAAGGATAATGACATATAATTTAAATATATTTTAAAATATTACTCTATATAATTTAGAAAAAATAACATATAATTTAAATATACTTTAAAGTATTACTTTATAAAAATTTTAGAAAGAAATAAAAAAAGAAAAATGTATAGGGTATAAAAATAAAAATATAATATAAATACGAAGCGGTTAACCATAGACTAACATTTAACTAATGATCAGAAATTGAAACTAAAATCAATTATCGAAAATGTTAAAAATGAAAATAAAAATCGAGTTCATCGAATCGGTTAAATAAAAAATTTGGTTCAGTTTTAGATCAATTTTGTAGTTAAACAAATATTTGATTTTTTTTTGTTCACCTCACTGGTAGGCACCAATATAATTAATAAAAAATAACATATATAAATGTTAATCAGTTACTCTACATAAGTATTACTTTGTATAATTAAAAAAATGACATAATTTAAATATACTTTAAAGTATTCATCTATATAAATTTTAAAGGAAAATAAAAAAATTAGGATATAAAAATATAATATAAATATGAATTGACTAAATGGTACTCAAAACTGAAATCATTCTTGGCTTCTTCTTCTTAAAAAAAAAAAAAAACTTATAAGTTTCAAGGCAAATCAAAGAAAAATTGAGGAAAATGTTCAGCCTAAGCCACAAAAGGAAAACTAAGATTATATCTAATTAATTCATCAGAATTAAGAGAACCAAAACTATAGCATTTGCCAGGCAAAGTTACAAATTTGAGTTCTATATGATCACAGAATGGACATTAAATACAAAGAAGCATGTAGGCCACCCACAAACCACCGTATCAAAAACAAGCTTTTGACTGGGTTGCTTTTGCCCAAGTAAATTGCATGTGTATTGGGGGCAACTTATCTCTGTAATAAAAAAGGAGAACATATTTCTGTTTGTAAGTGCCCGGTGGCTAGTACCTTTCTCATTCCGTCGGTGTACTAGTAAATTAACGCGGCATGCTCGTGTGCTCCTCACCGCGATCAGATGGAAGACGCAAAGAGAAATGTGTCTTCGATTTGCTTTGAAGCTTATAAGATTTCAATTAGATGATTTAGGGTTCTTATTTGGGTTAGGATTTTGATTATGGGGTAGAAAGAACGATTCTCTTATTTAGGTTAGGATTTTGATTATGGGGTAGAAAGAACGATTTGTTTGAAGCAGAGAATGATTTCGAAGTAATATTGCACCATTTTTTTAAAGTATAGGGCTTAAATTGCACTAAAATAAACTAAAGGGGCTAAATTGTACTTTTTGCCAAAGTACCAGAGCAAGTGTGCATATTCTCCCATAGTAATTTTGTTATACATAGTCTAGAACACATTTTTTAATACCTACCCTTTTGTGGCAGCTGTGACATACATGATTAATGTTACGTCATATGGATATAAAAAACTAACAATTATTGCTGTTTTTTTCTAAAAAAAATTGTGTTGACTACTGACCATAGAGTCGAATTTTATTTGTCCCGTGATAAACTTGATTCAAATTATGTTGGTATTTAATTGGAATATTCAATGACAAAGATGTCATCAATAAAATTTAAGATTCTCATGAATAATCCGTCTTAAGAATATTCTTCTCTTATCTCACTTAGCCAAGGATATTCTTATCTTGTTGATAATTATGTAGAACAAGCAGAATAATTGCATTTTATTAATGCCTTAATACATGTGCACCCTCTCGGAAACTCGTTTCTTAATAGACTAAGTAAATGTAATACACATTTATGATCATATTCTTCTCTATTAATATACATTTTTTGAAGTATCTGAAATACTCTGGACAATTCACGATAATTATCCTAAACCTAAAGTCATTTGGTGTGAATGTTTGCGCTTTTTCAATGATTTCAACGAATCAAATAAGTTTGATCATGCTAAACCAAGACTATATCTAACTATATTTCTATCTGAAAATCACCCCTCTTTTGTCTTTCAAAATAAAATATAAATTTTGCTCTTTATCTGGCTAAAAATATTGGTAGTATTGGTCTTATTATACGTAATCATCTTGATCAGCCAATTACTAGAAGGTTAAAACATTTTCTTCTCCTCTCGATTCTCTTTTGTTGGAAGGAATGGCTTTTAGAGAACCATTCACAACATACAACCTTGAGATCTACTTCATATACATATTTAGCTTTGTTATATAATACATGGAAATTTCAATTATTGAAACTTAAAAAAATTCAAATAGCTAGCGGGTTTATTATTAATAAGTTTATTAATTATAGGCTTATACTTTAAGAAACCGATTCCTAATTTCAAAACGGATTTAACTTTTCTAATTAATCGAATGCAATGCACTAAACTAATGGTATATTACTACATACATATTCCTGAGATTTTTAATTGTCACTTATCAAAATTCTCACATCTTTCATTTTTTAATATGTATTAAATTCACCATTTACCAATAAATTTAAAGATTTTTTTTCTTGTCATATTGTAATTTATTTATCCCATATAATAAACTCTTTGCAATCTCTCTATAAAGTTAGTTCTACCGATGAATTAATTTTATATCTTAAAATTTTTTGAATTGATTTTGCATATAGTTATTGGACTTATAACAAATTAACACTAAAGTCCAAAAATAATAAAATAAAATTATAGTGATAATTATCTAAACTAATATATCTTTTTAACAAAAGTACCTTTCTATGAGAAAATAAAAAATAGATGCTGGATGTAATGCTCACTCCAATTACCTTTTTATTTACTTATTATTTTATTGAATTTCTGGCACCAATACATATCTATACATATAATTTTAGCAATACTTAAAATATAATCACAAATTCATTAATTACATATGTTTGAAATCTTATACATTAAGCAATATACAAAAATAATTTTACTCCAAAATCAATCTTCACTTGATATTCCTTCTAGTGGCTTCCAAATGTTGACTAGGTATGAAGCACTTCACTCTATACCTGCATATCTACACGGGAAAAATATCAATGCTGAGCAATAGCTTAGTAGGGAGAAAAATACTACAACTGACTTCTTATTGCAGTTGCAAATGCAAAAGCATAATAACATGCCTTTTCATACACTTATAACAATTGTACATGCATTAAGAAACATTACAATATCATTTATTAAATACACTAATAATGTCACTAAGAGATATTGTTAACACACTAAATAATCAAGGCATTTACACTACTAATCACTTATTAACAATTGTCAATTTTAATTACTTTCTATTAACTAGCATACCTTGTCACGTAATGACTCACATACATATACCCTAGTAATTTTCATGCATTACACAACACTTCAATATAATTTCTTAATGATGCACTCAGTAACACTTTAATACAATTCTTTAATTAAACTTCATTATTTGATAAGAAACACTGAAGCATTAAATCATTTACACTATCGATCACTTATCAATATTCATTAATCGGATCACTTTTATCACTTGAATTTTCATGAATAATGGATAACAAGACAAACACCGAATACTGATAAATAGTATCAATCACTAGAGACAGAAGTCTCGGAACACTGGATACCAAAAGGTATCATCACTAGACACCCACATGTCCCAACACTAACAGCTGCAATCACTATCCCTTACAGGCATGCCTATCTTCCACCATTATATGAAATTCAAGCACATAATAATTTTGGTCACTTAAAGATATTGTATTTGCATATTTAGAACTATAGCATAAGTATCTATAAGATAGCATATCCATGATCATAACTCCAAAATTCAATTGTGGATATAACATACATGAGCAACAAGTTAAAAAAATATATATATGATAAGGCTAAAAAGAGAATAGGTATACTTTACCCTATCGCAAACGAGACAAAGAACACTTTGCAAGCCCTATCGCGAGTGCGACCTAGGTCATGAACGCGACAGACAACATACCGAACAAGGATGCCCTATCGCGGGCGTGATAGAGAGGGAAAATATCCTGGACCCTTCCTTATTTCCACTTTGCATTGAAACTTTTACACAGTAACCGCCTTTGACACAACTAAACATGTAAATGGAGAAAGAAACTCCCAAACCTCAAAAGTTAGCCACTTTCACTTCCTAGAGCTCTTTCTTCTCCTTCCTGCTCTTGCTACTCTCTATTATCAAACTTCACTCAATTACTAATTAAAATAACAAATACATATTCTAAAGATAGGAAGAAGAAGAAGAAGAAGAAGAAGAAGAAGAAAAGGGTTTCTTTTACATGAAATCATACTTTACTCACCTCACTAGGCTCTGAAAACCAACCAAATACACAAATATCTTGGATATAGAAATTTGAAGAAAGAGGAGTCATAAAAGAAAAGGAGAAAATGGCTGAAATTTTTTGCCAAAGAGTGGCTGGCCATCCCTAAGAAAAGGTAGATTTTTCCTTCTTTTTCATGCTTCTTCTCAATCTCTCTAGAATAATACACATTCTTATTACTCATTGGGCCACTTGTTTGACTATTAAAAATTACACTTTGCTCCCTCTTCTTTCACAAATTCTTACATTTGGCATGAAACTTATAATATAAAATTTCAATCAAGTCCTTCTTACTTCCTTAACAATGCATATTTACTCCTAAATTAGCAAATTTATAAAATTACCCTTTACATTTACATTAATTTTGATTACGTCCTAATCACATTTGTAAGTATTTACCAGTGTATACTTTGGGACCTTACAATTCCCTCTCTCTTAAAGAATTTTATCCTCAAAATTCTTTTTGTATCACTTGTCAATTCTCATCACTTACATTTTTATAACTCTATCTCGATCAAACTCTATTTAATACTATCTCTCCTTGCTTCTCTTATTCCTTGCCTTATCTTTATAGCATATCATCATGACACTCAATGTGTATCCTGTCAAATTTTTTTCCAGTTGGGGTGTATGCATGTAATTCGGAAACTTTTCATATCTTGTCAAATGATGTCGATGCAATGCTATGAAAGAATGATAGGATGCAAATATATGATTTCATGTATACTATAAGAAATTTTACTTTTGTGACAAAATTTTCAGTGACGTATAAAATTTCATCATTAATTATTACTTACAGCGACAAATTTTTTAAAACGTCACAATACTATTTTTTACTATTACAAAATTATCTTATGTCATTTTATGTTTTAAATTTTGTCACTAATAAATTAATTTTGTGAAGAAAAATAAATTTCGTCATATTTTATTTAGGAGGGAAAATTTTCCACTTTTTTTTAGGGAAAAAATTTAATGACAAATTAATAGTTTATTGCAACATATAAATTCGTCACAAAATATTTATTTTTTGCGATGAATTATTTTTGTTATAATTTAATAAATTAGAGACAATAAAAATCATTTCGTCACAAATAAAATATCAAAATTAAAAAATTTATAATTTATTTTTTTATAAAAAATTATAGTTCCAAAAATAATTTTATTAATAAGAATAAATTTATCACAAAAATAATTATATTGTGACAAGGTACAATTTCTTCACCATTGAAATGGAAGGAAGTTTTCCAACCTTTTTCTTTTGGAGTGAAAAAATTTAATGACAAAAAATAACTATTTGCGACATATAAATTCGTCATGAAATACTTATTTTTTGTGATATAAATTACTTTTATCACAATTTACTAAATTAGTGACGATAAAATTATTGCGTCATAATATTGTTATTCATGATAGATATATATATCACAAAAATAAATACATTGTGATGAAATACAATTTCATCACTAATACAATTAATTTGTGATAATAATAATAATATTTCGTCACAAGTGGTTGTAATATTAATTTATGATATATAATAAAAAAATAATTTTATTTATGATAAAAAATATATCACAAAAATGAATATATTGTGACAATGTATAAGTTTGTCACCAATATAATCAGTTTGTGATGATAATAATATTTTGTCATCGTCAACTGTAATAAAAATATATGACAACTAAATTATATCATACAAGATATAGTTGGTTACAAAATTAAGATCACATCCCTACCACACACCACCATTCTCATATTTTTATTAATTTTTAATTCTTTCTCAATATAATATATATTAATATCATTGCATTAAAATTGAATTTAAAAAAAAGTTCTATAATCGTAAAAATTAAGGTATAACAAAAAATAGCATTATTCAAAAATAGGTCATAAGAGTTACATAAGACTTGTCATTAATTAGAGAGCATATTTTGTAAGATTACACTTTCTTTTTATATAAATTGAGTATATTGCTCGAAATTTTTAAATTAAAAAAATTTAGACTAATCGTTTAAATTAAATCTTATGGCTTTTATTTTTTTATTTACATTAAGTATTCAATTTATATTTATTTAATTTGACTGCTCTAATTTCAATATCTTAAAATTAAATTCATTAAATTTAAATTGATGAAAGTGAATATGATAATTCTCATCAGACTTTATTTTTCCTTTCCAAGAAAAATATACGTTAAAGTCCATTCTAATCCATATATATATATATATATAATTCCATTTACATCAAATAACCTAGAAAAAACTCCTTTAAACTAAAATTTACAAAAGAGGACAAAAATCTACATAGCTTGGCTTGCAAAAAACCGATTGGAGAGAGCCAAAACGACATCGTTTGGCTTGCAACCATCTCTCTTCATCCTTTTCACGATCTCTCTGCTACCTCTCTCAGATGGGCCTTACACAGCCGGTAGTAGCCTGGGGCACCACGGCGAAGGCCATCTAGATCCATCGCCCGCCGCCTTGTCGGCTAGATCTGCCGCCTAATGCCTCGCTATCAAGATTCTTCGTCTACCACCTCACTGTCAAGACCCCTCTCCTAACGGTGGAGGGGAACCAACGCCACTCCAACTGCCAGAGTAGCAACTGCCACACCAGCCGATTAATTACTCACTTACTAGAGGTAGATCGGAGCAACTAATCTACTCTCCCTCAGAAGACTTCACCAAAATTGAAGGAGTTAGGAAGCTTGTTGTCAAGATCTGATCCAACAAATAAAGGAAGGAAGAAAGGGGTAATTAACAGAGTAAATTCTTATTCTATAGAGAAGTCTATAGAGAATTAAGCAAATAACAAATAAGAACAGAGTTCAGTTTAAAAAGATTGAGGAAGCAAAAGGAGCCGCCACTCTATTTTCAAATGTGGTTCATGACAGAGTTCTCATGCATTTTTGTTGCTTTCATTGAGGTGGGACGAAATCAGGCACGATCCGTAACTTCAAAAAGCTTTTCTTCGCTTGGGTACCTACTGATTTAGTTAGATTGAATTACAATTCCTTCATAATTTGCTGAAACCCGCTTACTAGCTATAAGTAATTAATTTTAAGGGTTAGGAAGGCAGAGAGTGCGTGTAAGTTTCACTACAAAAAAACTGCCAATTAGCGACGACATTATTTTCGTCGCAAATTTTGTGACGGATTAGCGACTGTTTTACAATTCCATCGTGGGGAGGATATTTTCTATTTTTTTGCGACGAAATAGCAACTGAATGATTAAACAGTCGCTAATTATTGACGGGAAGTATACGCGCCATGTTTTGCGATGGAATTATTCGTCGCAAAATTTTACAATTTTTTATTCATGAAATTAGTTTCAGAAAATTTGGCGACGAACATTTTAGTCGCTAATTTTGGAGGGAAAATATAGCGGCTTTTTTGCGACGATTTAGCAATAGAAATTTCTCTGTCACTAATAGTAATTAGTTACAGTAATACAATTAGCGACGAAAGTATTTAGTCGCTAATCCGTCGTAAATAAATTAAAAACTATTTTTTAAAAATTTTACTCACATAATTTATGTATAGTTTTAAGTAATTTTAATATAAACCATATGAAATGAATATTTTATTTTGTAACAGAAAATTATAAATTATTTTATAAGTTGATAATAATTTTTTATCAATCATATCAAAATCTAAAGTTATTTATTAAAAAAAATTATATTTTTAATAATAATAATAAACTAATTGTTATGGTTATTATATATTTGCATGTTCAAGATTAATAAAAATAAATATTTATAAAATAGTAATATAAAATTTATTACTTCATTTAAAATAATAATAAAAAAATTTGTAATTAATTTTATTTTAGAAAATTTATATCAAATATTAAATTATTAGAAATTCTATTGATTTCTTTATCAATTATCCCCAAATATAAACTTATTTATTTAAAAAAAATTACATTTTAATAATAATAATAACTTAATTTCTATAATTATTATATAGTCATATTATGAAAAATAAAAATTATAAATATTTATATAACAATAATATAAAGTTTATTATTTCATTTAAAATGATTATGTAAAATTTATAATTTATTTTTATTTTGTTAAAATTTTGAGCAAATTTAAATTATTAAAAAATTTTAGTTATATATATTTATAAAATTATCCTTGAATACAAGGATAAAATGATAAAATTTGGTAGGGGTATTTTAGTAATTTTAAAAATTTACCCTACATATAAAAATAATATTTTCTCTCCCCTCACCTTTCTCCACTGTTTCAATTTAATGCGTATATGATTTTAAGCTTAATTTATTATTTAATTGAATAAGAATTAATTAATTAATTAAATTAACTTCAATTTTTTATAATTGAAATGTCTAGTTCTATAATTAAATTATTTTTATTCAAACTTAATTATAATATCCCAAAAATTTGAAATTGTGAGAGCACTTTTAATATAGGTGTACAGTATTTTAATACTAGTTTTAGGATTGATTTATTTGCATAATTTAAAAATTTTAAAGTGATAATTTGAATTTAAAGCAAAAATTTAAGAACTAATGACAAAGGATTTAAAACAAATAAATGTATAATAATTATTAAAATAATTAAAATAATAATAATAAGATTTAAGTTTTTTATTGGATAATAATAATAATAATAATAATAATTTAAGAAGACGTTTAGATTCTAAAAACTTGGAGTGAGATATTTATTGGATTTTAAAAAAAATGAAAAGGGATGAAAATTTCGGGACCAAGAGAATTTGTGTGGCCATAAAATTTTACAAAAGAAAGTAACATTTAAAAAAAGAAAAGAAAAGAACCGAAAAGGGACCTAAATAGAGAGAGAGTGGAGCAACAATGTGAGGGAAAGGAGGGGGAGCCGCTCTCCTCATCTCCGATTTAGAAATCGGGGACGGGGATGTTGATTATGGTATCTCTCCTGAAATTTAATAATTATATTTATATAATTTCATTTTAAATTATATTTAATTTTAACTTTATCAATTATTAAAATATATATTAATTTAATTTGTAATTAAATTTAAATTTTTTAATTATTAAATATTGTATTTCAATTATAATTAATTATTAAATATGATATTTTAATTATAACTATTTTTTTAAAAAAAAAACTATTTTTGATCAAAACGGAGATTCTGTCGGGACTAAAAATTCCTATCGAGACAAGAATAGAGGAAAATTTCCCCCCTAATCCTACCAGAGATAGAAATGGAGAATCTCTACCTTTAGCTGGAGCAATAGATGTGGAGTTGTTTCCCATTCTGCCCCATCCTGTGATCATCACTAGTGCAATAGTAATATATATATATATTAAGAAAAAAAAAAGAAAAAGTCTCAGCATGTTGAAAAAATGACATCTTTGTGCAAATACAGTGTCCACAAAGTCTCAAGTATTTACGTAGACTGAGAGAGCTCAGTCGTCTCAAACCCTAACATCACTTTGACATTCTCTTTGAAGCCCTAATCAATGGCTTCATGCAAATTCTTATCCTCTCTTCTCTGATCATCCTCCCGTTGATCTGCATCCAAATCTCCTCTCTCTAATCCCAATCCAAGGCTTTCTTCTCCATCTCCATCCTTCGTGTGTCGCACCTCTCCTTATGGTTACCTCCTTAATCGCACTTTGGAATAAGCTTTTTCTGTCGCTGCAACCACACCTCCCTAATCTTCTCCGATCTCTGAGGGGAAGAAGGGTGGAAATATCACTGATGAATTTATAGGAAAGGTGCGATCGATCAGGTTTGTCAAGTCATTTGTGCCGTCGTTGATGTGAGATTTGACGAAGGTTTGCCTCCGATTTTGATGGCGCTTGAGGTGTTTGACCACTCGGTCCGTTTGGTGCTTGAGTTGGCTCATCACTTGGGTAGGAATATGGTTAGGACCATTGCTATGGATGGTACTAATGATTTGGTTAGAGGAAGGTGCATCCTCAATATTGGGTCTCCTATCACTGTAAGATTTTTGCCATTTGTTTCATTTATGTTTGTTTTGTGATTGATTGGGTTACTTGTGTTGATCTGATGTTTTCTTATGCAAGAGGTCTGATCTTTTGTCTTGGTTTTTAATTTTTTAAATTGGGATTGTTTGTACTTTTAGATCTAAAATTTCAGGGGTAGAGAAATTGTAAGAAGACCAAATTTTTATTTGAAGTAATTATGTTTTTAAGAAAGTTAAAATTGCTATTGTTGATGCTATTGTTTTGCTATAAAAGCATCTAATTAAATTGCGTAATCGTTGAAAGTGTATTTTGCAAGAATGTCCTATTTGTATGGATGCTATTGCCTTGGCTAATTACATGATTTGCAAAGCATGTTATTTCCTACTGGCCACTGACTTACCTTATTTTACGATTTTATCTCTGCCTTTTGAGTAGCATTATCGGAATTCGAGGTTCCATTTGCAAAAAAAAAAACTTGAGGCTTTTAAATTAGTAAGCTGTTTCCTTTTTCATGGAAAATATGAATCTTGAAGTTGATTCTCTGTTTCAATATTCTCAATAGGTGCTTGTTGGTAGGGCTACCCTTGGTCGTATCATGAATTGTTGTTGGAGAACCAATTGACGAGAAGGGAGAACTCAGTGAGGAACTGTCACTTGATCAGCTCATCTGTTGGTTTTTCGATATTAAAGTTATGACAGTCACGTTTTGATGTTTTATCAGAGATTGAACATTTCCTTCCCATTCACAGAAAAGCTCCAACTTTTGTTGACCAAGCCACTGAACAACAGATTTTTGTCACTGGTATCAAGGTATTTAAATGGAATCTAAAGGAATATGACACTATACAGGAGAACTGTCCAGTAGTGATTAGAAAAAATACAAATCTTTGAAATAAGCAACAGAAAGGGAGATTTCTCACCAATGACTAATGTAGTTTCACCTGTCTATAAATATCATAGAATTTGCTAATTGATTATTCTCATATTACAGGAGGACAATGAGCTGCGTCTTGTACTTGGTGATGAGATACGACTACATTATTTTAGAGATGCTGCTCATCCAGCATGGCAGTCAGTTGGACATGTGGTATGTTCTCTTGTGTATTTGAACATTAGATACTTTATTGTTTTTGAAATCACTAGGTTGTGTTCAATTGTTAGAAACTCATTTTCAGTAGTTTTCTACCTTATTTCTATAGGTGAAGATGTTGAAAAATACTTCATGCTTAAGTTTCTTCTCTATTTTTCAGATCAAGTTAACTACACAGGAGGAAGTGGCACTTGAGCTTCGTGCTAATCAGGTAGTTATTCTAATAGTCATGCTTAATTTTTCATATATGCCTTTCAACAAATTGATACCATCTCTTATAAGTTGTTTTGTAGGGAGTTCCTGTCGATATAAACCATGGCTTTAGTGTTGATTTTATTAAGTTATTTTAAGCCCCAAATGACTAACTATGAACTCTAATAATTCATTTTCATCCGGGTTGATAATCTCAAATATATAAATAATCTCCTAAAATTAGGATGCCAAATTCACATCACAGTCAATGTATATAAAAGTAAATGTCTAGTAATTTAATATAATGCAATAATATGTTTTTTTCCTTTCTTTTACTATATTAATTTGGATATAAATGTCTTATTTCGATTTCTTTTAATTTCTGAGTTTTTTTCTAATTTTTGAAATTTATTATTCAATTTAGTGTTCTCCATCTCTTGAACCTGGAAGTTTCTTAACTGTAAACCATTGATAACAATGACCATTCTTTTAGTTTTACCATGGATTTCCTGCCATATCACTCTTTAAATCTGGTTTGATCATTTAGTAATTTTCTTTCCCTATTCAGCCATTATCTGGAATTTCTGAGAGCAGGGAGGATGCCTCAAGTAACATAAAGTTTTCTTTACTAGAGCCGAAGACTTTTAATAAGACTGCCCAAAGGCCAGTCAAGAGGCAGCATCTTGCTGATGCATTTAATAGTGCTGAAAATGGTAATGAATCAAGTGATAGTGATAAGGAACAAAGCTTAATAGCGTACCATACTAGTGCTATATCACTTGCAAATTCACCAGAGGAAAAAAAGAAGATTGCATATGAAATGCGATCGACTCTATGGTTGTCTCTGCTATTTTTATAGGTTAGACCTGAAGAAGTGCTAAAGAAAGCTCTTTTCATCGTTTAAAATTCTTAGAAGAACTACCTTTACAAATGTTATCAATTGAAGTCTATTCGCCAGGATCTAACAGTACAACGAATACGAAATCAATTAACTGTTAGGGTGTGTTGATACTTCCTTTTCAGTAACTTTATGTTTTTCTGATTACAAGTTTGTTTGAGTGTAGTTTGAGTGTAGGTGAATTTGTAGCACCCTCTATGCAAATACCCTATTACACATGTATCATGAATACTACTAATCATGCTTATACTTCATATTCATTTAACTATCATTTAGCCATATGGTTTCATATGATTATATTCGTGCTACAAGTCTATTCCTGTTTTTCATTTCATACCTAGTATCATGCATACTAAACTATATGAATATTACTTCATGTATATCACATGCACACATGTTCTTTCGTAGCTTTACTACTAGTGAGTTACAATATTCCACATAGGTTATATACATATCATAAGATAACTGGCCATTATACAAAACAGATGATAGTTGTAATACAAAACATCCTACATCAAGGTTATAAGTCGATGGTTGGCCCTTCCTGATGCAGAGATCATCCCTCAACAAAAGTCTTGCTAACTGTACCTACACAGATAAATAACCCGTGCTAAGCTATAAAGCTTAGTGGGGAATAACTAAAGATGGATGACCACTCACATAGGCCATCAAAACATACATATATAATATATAAATACTATAAACAACATATACCTCATATCATGGCAATAATAACATATACTTTTAGGCATAAAGAATATTCTTATGTACATAAACCTTGTACCCAAGAGAGTAACACATATTTCATTTTCATAATTCATATAGATGACCATTTTTCATGTGAACATATTCAAATGAAACATAATCCCTGCGGGTAAACCAATAATGTAATCCACATTATCAATCTTTAGTCAAATAACTTTAATTGTTTAATTTTGATCATTACTCTGAATAATGTTTAGCCTGTCTTAGCTTTATCAGTGGATAACGGGAACTATGGATACACATCGGTATCAAAGGAAGGATATCCGAAGATATCAGATCTATAGACCTAAATGGGCCAAACTGTACTGTGGACCGGTCAAGCAGACCCAAACGGGGTCGCCTATCAACCCAAACGGGGGCCGATCATGATCCAAATGGGATCATATATACTATAGACCCAATCGGGCAAAACTATGGCAGCTATAATTTCCCTATAGGCACCTATCTATCCACATCTAAAACTCTATCGCAGGCAGAACTATATTCGTGTTCAATTCACATATTAATACTGTATTCATAGTATACTATTGCACATATATAGAGTCTTGTAAAACTATGAGTTCTCTGGTGCATAATCAGATATATGCACATTTCATATGCCAAGTTATACCTCTGGCTATTCAAATCTGTATGACCTTACAATTTGTATCATAACATATAAGCATGACATATAATCATCATATCATATACATTCTTGATCATGCTCTCATTAAGCATTTCACATGTTCATAGTCATGCCAAAACATCTCCTATCTCATAGGGCAATTACATGCTCATATACTCATATATATAATCATAAATTTACATACCTGTGGGTACATTCGCATATAGTTGACTTATTCTTATGAGCATGTTACCAATATACATATATATATACCTTTATCATCATTCAAATCATGTGCTGTACAAAATATCAACATATTTCCATATGGGCATATACACATGCCAAGGTCATACTATTATAGTTCCTATTTCATAGCATAGGTATATGTCAAAATGTGTACTATCATGTCATAGGATTACTTGTGTATATATATATCAATTTGGCATGTGACAATCATGCACAAGACTACTTACATGTATAAGTTAGAATATTTCATCACTAGTCTTTATTCATATACACAAATGAATGCATATGTATGCATATAAATCCTTTATTGATAGTCATATTACATGCCTTATCCAATTAACTTTACTATCACATAAACAACTATTTGTCTCAATTACTTAAAAATCATATTATCAAGTGCAGCAAAATCTGCACATTAATGTAAATTCTATTTCTGTGAGCAGTCTAGGAAACTAGTCCGAATTCAACCCTAGATTACAAGCACTTAGAGACAGATTTAAGATTAGGTTTCTTTATATGAAATATAGGTATGGAAGTCTATTTTTCAATGCAAAAAGACTCACTCAATTTGTTGTTCTATAGCTCAATTTATGGGCAAAAACAATCCAGGCAGGTCCATTTAGTCATGAAGGAGTGTTCAACTCGTGAAGAGCTTCACGAGTGAAGCAAAAAAAGGCAAATCTCATGTCTTGTGAAGGAGTTCACGAGTGGAGAAGATAAGCTATACATCACGACTTGTGAAGAGCTTCACGAGTGAACCCAACATTTCCCAGAGGAAGAAGAAAATGCACGACTCGTGAAGAGCTTCACGAGTCGGACAAAAGTTCACAACTCGTGAAGACATTCACGACTCGGCAAGGGACAATCTTCTTCAACCTCACATTGTTTAAAATCCAGCAAAACTTAACTTTGAATTTTGTAAATCCTACGCAGTTCCAGCAATCAATTTCACATGCATTATGAACAGCCTAAATTCCCATACCTTGGCTGACAAATCCTATATCTTCAACCTCTAGCAATGTCCTTTCCTTTGCTCCTTCTTCCCCTCCACTTCTCCTTCACAAATATCATCATCATCAACTTTTAAATTTCCAGCATATGTACATTTTCCTCAGTTAACTTGAAAAGAAGAAGAAGAAGATGGAGATGATGAAGGATTAAATTAAGAGTTTAATTACCTTAGTTTACTGCACTTAACTCATGATTAACCCACAAACATTATCACCTAATTGCTTGAGATGATTGAATGAAAATCAAAGGAAGAAGAGATAAACAATTTTCTGGGTTTTTCTCTCTTCAAATGCCGATCTCAAGGTCTCAACCAGCCACCTCACATTCCACTAACTTCTTATCTTTATATCAACAAGAAAAATTCTCTCTATGGTCCCTTGAAAGTTTGCATGCCACACAAATGCCACAAACCTATATGCATGTTAGACTTTAACCCCCTCTACTAACTCTTTTTCAAAAAAATCAACCTATCAATTTATTCATCCTTTCAAATTAACCTAGAATTAAATGCTTCTATTCACAATTGGCCACTAAAATGCCAAAAATACAATTTTACCCCCCAATTAATACCTTTTTACTTCAATTGCACCCCTCAATTGATATTAAACCATACTCTTTATTTTATTTTCATGCAATTAACATAATAACATAATAATTTACCCCCCTTACTTAAACACAAAAATATGCAGATTAAATTAGGGTCATGTTAGGGGCCCTTACAATTCTCTCCCCCTTAAAAAATTTCATCCCCGAAATTCATACCTGTTTTGAATAAATGAGGATATTGTTCCTTCATAGCTGTTTCTGGCTCTCAAGTAACTTCTTGTATATCATGATGTTGCCAGAGTACTTTAAACAAGTGGAATTTGCTTATTCCTTAGCTGTCTAACTTCTCTAGCCAGAATTGTTATAGGCTCTTCATCATAAGTGAAATCCGGCTGTACTTGCACATCTTGAATTGGTATCACATGGGATTCATCTGAACGATACCTTCGAAGCATAAAAACATGAAACACATCATGAAGTTTGGCTAGTTCTATAGGGAGAGCCAATCTATAAGCTACTGGCCCAACTCTTTAAAGAATCTCATATGGGCCAATAAACCTTGGACTCAGTTTACCCTTTTTCCCAAATCTCAATACTTTTCTCCAAGGGGACACTTTCAAAAACACTTTGTCACCCACTTGATATTCAATATCCTTTCTTTTCAAATCAACATATGACTTCTGTCTATCACTAGCTTCCTTCAATCTCTGATTGATAACTTGTACCTTTTCTTCTGTATCTTTGACAATATCAGGACCCATAACTTTGCACTCAGACAGTTCAGTCCAGTAAACAGGAGTTCTACATTTCTGGCCATACAAGGCCTCATAAGGTGCCATCTCGATGCTCCTTTGATAACTGTTATTGTAGGCGAACTCCATTAAGGGTAGATATCTATCCCAACTTCTTGCAAAATCCAAAACACATCCTCTCATCATATCCTCTAGAATTTGGATAACCCATTCAGATTGCCCATCCGTCTGAGGGTGGAATGCTGTACTGTAATGAAGCTGAGTTCCCAATGCTTGTTGCAAACTTTGCCAAAATCTCGATGTGAATCTCGGGTCTCGATCAGAGATTATTGACACCGGAATACCATGCAGTCTAACAATCTCATTTACATAAAGTTCTGCCAATTTATCCATAGGGTAATCCATTCGAACTGGTATGAAATGAGCTGATTTAGTCAGCTTGTCAACTATAACCCAAACTGCATCATGCTTTTTCTGTGTAAAGGGCAATCCTGTTACAAAATCCATGGTAATATCCTCCCATTTCCATTGAGGAATTGGAATGGGGTTTAACAAACCAGAGGGTAACTGGTGCTTTGCTTTTACCTGCTGACAAGTCAAACATTTGGAGACATACGCTACCGCATCTTTCTTCATGCCAGGCCACCAATAACTTTGTTTCAAATCCTTGTACATCTTATTCCCACCAGGGTGCATAGTAAATACTATATTGTGAGTCTCATTCAATACTGTTCTTCTTAATTCTTTGTCATCAGGAACATATAATCTATTCTGGTAATACATGCCCCCATCCTCTTTCACTGAATACTCAGACTGGGTTTCTTCATGTGAAGACTTCAAAATCTGTTGTAACTTTTCATCACGTTTCTGTGCATCAAACACCGCTTGCTTCATACAAGGTCTAGCCTTCAACTGTGCTATTAAAGCGCCATCATATGCCAGTTTCCATCTACAGCGATGTGCAATCATAGCAGCCATCATCTTACGGCTCAAGGCATCAGCTACCACATTAGCTTTGCCTGGATGGTAATCCACTATACAATCATAATCTTTAAATAGTTTCTAACCATCTTCGCTGTCTCAAGTTAAGTTCCTTTTGAGTGAACAAATATTTGAGACTCTTGTGATCTGTATAGATTCTGCACTTTTCCCCATACAAATAATGTCGCCAAATTTTAAAGGCAAACACTACTGCTGCTAACTCTAGGTCATGGGTTGGATAGTTCTGTTCATGCGGCTTCAACTGTCTAGATGCATAGGCAATTACTTTACCATCTTGCATTAACACACAACCCAAGCCAACTCTAGAAGCATCACTATACATAGCAAACTCCTTTCTTGTAACTGGTTGTGCCAAAACTGGAGCCTCTATCAAAAATTTCTTCAACTGATCAAAACTTACTTGACACCGGTCAGTCCACTCAAACTTTATACCCTTTCTTAACAGTTTAGTGAGTGGTGCAGCTATAACTGAAAAGCCTTTCACAAAACGACGGTAATAACCTGCTAAGCCCAGAAAATTTCTCACTTCTGTCACATTTCGAGGCGGCTTCCAATTCACTATAGCCTCAATTTTTGCTGGATCCACTCTAATGCCTTCAGAAGATACTACATGACCAAGGAAAGAAATCTCTTTAAGCCAGAAATCACATTTGCTCAACTTAGCATATAACTTATTCTCCCTCAGAGTTTGTAAAACAATTCTCAAATGCTCAGCATGTTCCGCTTCATTTCTCGAATACACCAAAATGTCATCTATGAACACAACAATAAATTGATCCAGGTAGGGTCTAAACACCCTATTCATAAGATCTATAAACACAGTCGGTGCATTTGTTAACCCAAATGGCATCACCAGAAACTCATAATGTCCATATCGGGTTCTAAAGGCTGTTTTGGAAACATCTACATCCTTAACCCGAAGTTGATAATAACCCGATCGCAAATCAATCTTGGAAAACACTCCAACACCTTTCAACTGATCAAATAAATCTTCAATTCTAGGTAAAGGGTACTTATTTTTCACCGTCACCCCTATTTAACTGTCTGTAATCTATGCACATCCTCATAGACCCATCCTTTTTCTTCACAAATAAAATCGGCGCACCCCAAGGTGATGTACTAGGTCTAATGAAGCCTTTGTCAAGCAACTCCTGTAGCTGTACCTTTAGTTCCTTCAATTCCAAAAGAGCCATCCTGTATGGTGCCTTCGAAATAGGAGTTGTACCAGGTAGAATGTCTATAGACAATTCAACTTCCCTCTCAGGTGGAAGACTAGGCAAGTCTTTATGGAACACATCAGGAAATTCTTTCACCACTGGAATCTCTTGAAGATTCACATTCTCTTTTCTTGAATCAAGCACAAGTGCTAAGAAAGCTTCACATCCTTTTCTCAGAAATCGCTTAGCTTGCATAGCTGTTACTACTCATATTTTACTCATTTCCAGGTGTACGAAACTCATGCTTGTTTAGCCTTGGAAGTAGCAGACTTGCCTGAGTTTAATCAGGTTGGTGGCTTTATTCTATGGTTGACCACCACCTTTTTTTCAGTTTCTTTTAGTATGGCATTTGTAGTAAGTTCTGCTCTTTTGCTTAGCTCATGCATCCATGACTTCAGGTCTTTTTTTCTTTTACATACAAGTCACTTTCCATTTAAAGGCAAAGCCATTCTTCAAAGAAATTTATTACTGTTTCCAATGTGACATTGCATTCTCTAGAAGAGGCTGTTTGGCCAGAATGATTATATATGCTACATTCTTGACCATTAAAATATCCATGTACAAAAATTTCTAGAATAAGAGTTTTATATAAAGAATTTTAGAAGTTGAGTATCTGAGAAATAGGCTAAATAGCGCATAAAAGTACGTAAATAAGTGATGCTGTAAGATAGTTATGAATTATCTATTCTCTGTTATGGTCAATTCAACATGGTGAAATTGCAAGTAACTTCCCTAACACTTTGTTCCATCTGTAATTTTAGCGGTAGCTATTTTTAGCATCTATATTATCTCTATATGGTAATCGAGTGTTTTTTGCTAAAATAAATATGTTGGTAGTTTTTCATTACTCAACTATATATTATGTAACTGCAGTGTTGTCAACAATATCCAGAGGTACAAATTATAAGATAATTCAAAATTAATCATATGATTTTTTTTCCACAGATGGTATAATTGGCATAGGGCATTGTTGTAACAACTATAGGAGTGGTTGCTAGTGGCATTGCTGTAAGCTCTTGCACGAAGAAATTAGCCTCCTTTTTTTTAATATATTGTTTTTTGTATCCCTTGATATGTTGAAGTATTCAGTTGATGGGGAACTAGGACAAGATTTTAGTTGAATACACAGTGCACATGTTATTTGTTTTGATGTATATGAAAAGATGCTTGAGAAATTACCCAATTGCACTACGTAATTTGCAACATTTCATAATTTGTTCTAAGTTAATAGAAAAGGTGAAATTACAAAACTATTATAATATATATTTTACAAAACTATGTATTTTGAAATATATTTTGATTTGGAATAAATATGTATGAGATTATTGTTATGTTCAAGATGAAAATAAATAAATAGCGATCATTGTTATACAGGAATAAAATTTGAAATACAGCAAAAAAAAATTCAATTATGAAATAATTTAGCGATGAATTATATAATTGAAGAAATAATTAGCGACTAATATTTCGTTGCTAACTTTTACAGTAAATTTTAAATTAGCAACTGAATTAGCAACGAAAAAGTAGTCGCTAAATATTATTATTATAATTCGGCAACTAATTAGGAATATAAATTAGCGACTGATTTTCAATTCCGTCGTTAATATATTAGTGACTGGCCTTTTAGGGACTGTTCTTCGGGGGTGTCGCGAATTTGTTTTAGCGACAGATTATGTCTCTAATTAGTAGTTTTTTTGTAGTGTTTTAAATAGAATTTCAATGCAGAGTGACAAGCTTTGGTGGTGGGGCCCAATAGACCATGAACCAGAGCATGAAATCATTGGCAGGATGCAATTGTATATAAGCTATTAAACTACAATATATGAGAGCAATCATCCTAAGGTACACACTGGGGATTTTATTCTCCTAATAATCATCCGAAGTTTAAATTTATAATGAGTTTGCTCTTATTGTTAGTCACATGATGCATCTTTAAGATAAAGATGAATGTTTTGAATCAATAATTAACTTGATGTTACAGTGTGGTTGTGTGGCAGAAACTGTGGCATATGACTTTGTTTTAGAAGTTGCAATGAAAGTTCAAACATTTTCAGCAAAGAAATTTATTGCTTCCATTATTGCAAGCAACTATTATTATTCTCATGTTGCGTTGTTCCTTTCTGAAGTTGTCTACAGTTGGTATTGGTAATTTGTTTCAAAGCATGTAGTTTGGACGGTTAAGCACTATGATTTGCTGAACTTGTGACATATCCTTTTCTTTCATGTTGAACGTACGTGACTATTTTCATTATCCAAGCAAATCATAGTATTTGAAGATGCACTCCACTGAGTTGATGTACTGTTCATGTTTTGTACATCAAATTCATGTTTGAGCTCTTGGATATTCAAAGTCAGTTATTTTATTTCATTTTATTTTTCATTTATTTATTTTGCATACTTTTATATAGACAAAGATGCAGAATGCAACAAAACTTAAGATCATTATCCAAGAGCCTAAGGAAACTATGGCAGAATCTGATCTACAAAATAGAATGCAGCCTTTGAAGGATCTGTTGATAAAGGTAATAGATCATGTGCATTCCCTAGTTGAACCTCACATGTTTATAGCTATTTGCTGAGGTTTCTGGGACCACATAGGGCAGGCACATTACCCATGGATCTCATATTTCCAACTGTGTTAAATATTAAAAATATTTTAAATTTTTGGAAAAAACACTTGCACTTACTATTATTTTCTTATTGTCATTATACTATCAGGAGATACTGCGATTTTTGTAAAATAGAAGGGAGAATAAATCCTGGTACAAAGGCTCACGAATTGCTGCTTCTGTAAGTCATTTTAACCTTAGAACTATCAAACTGTTGTGATAGCTATTTCGCCAATGTTTTAGAAGTCAAAATTAGGGGGTGACTTGTAACTTTATTTTTGGTCTTGAACCTCTTAATTTCAAATAGAGCAAAAATACAATATTGAGAACTACTTTGTAAGCTCAGTTACCTTTCTGAAACTTTTTTTTTTACCTTGAAAAAATGTCCAAGTAAATGCAGTTGACTAATTTTTAACTCTTGCATAAGATAGGACGATTACTGAAGCAGGTTTTTCAAAACTGCTTCTCTTGGCATGGTTTCCATGTTGCTATAATTGATCAAACCCTTATTGTCTTGGGTGGATTCTTTTCCATCACCAAGATTGCTGCATAAACTGATTTTTGCATGTTAAAATTCCCTAAAGGATCCTATCATTTTTTATTCTATCTAATCTTTGACTTGTCACCGCGGTTGAATTTGCAGATCTTGGATGACATATTTGCATCACAAATGCAGCAATTACTTGGAAATGCATTGCAAGAGAAAGACTTAGGACCGCCAAGATCCATAATGGAAGCACAATCAATGCTTTGTAAAGATTCCATAAAATGACCAGGACAACAATTACTATTTTTAGGTTATTTTCTCTTTGCTTCTAATCATTGGTTGCTGAAGTTATTGGATCCTCTACCAAACTCTATAAGCCCTGGATGTTAGCAAGTTCGTCAGATTCAATGTGCATATTTACTCTGAAGAGTGAGTGTTTATCCCGATGGTGAATTGTGTGCCTTATTCTCCAGATTGGTTATGGATTGTCTGTGTTCTAAATTTTTATTTGCATAATCCCATCAATCCAAGAATCTATATCATAAAATGTAATGCAACATTTATTGCCTTCTTATTAATCCTTCTTAGAGCTAGTTTGCATGCTACAAGATGTTTGAATGCATGTATAGAGCTTAGGATCAAGTATGAAATTCGTACTTGATCCAGGGAAGAAAACGGTTGAAGAATTATTGCTTGTGAAGAATTATCTCCAGTTAAACTTCTATATCTTCAAGTTAGAGTAGTTTTAACAGCATAATGAATACATGCATGCTGCTTGATTTTCCTACTGAATATAGAATTTAAATTGTGTTAATTATTTTTTTTAAAGATGTTAAATTAGGAGAAAGCTAACCAGCATAATGAACTTTTGTGGATAGGATTTAGTATTTAATCTTTTTATTTTTTTGGGCAAAAAATAGATTTTTTTGTGTTGTATATCTATTGAAGGTGCGTCATAATCTTTGGTACATGATATAAATAATTGTGAACCTTTTGTTTTCTCTTTTTTCAGGTTGATCCTCAAGATATAATTATGGCATTTACACGTTGAATTCCTCAGTTTCTTAATATCAAGTGCATATGATAATAATGTGTTCTTTTTCTTAATTTTGATGAGAATTTTTTCTTGTTTCATATCATGTGAAAATGAACAAAAAAATAAATACAAGATTTATTTCTTTTTTCCTTAAAGAGTCTTTAGTAATTTAGCGTTATTTTTTATATTTTTTTATTAATTTGATTTTAATGAAGTTTTTTTTTTCTTCATGAATTTTGTAGTTTAATATGATTTCTCTAGTATTTACTATCGTGAAATTAATTTTTTTTATCTAATATATAATTTTTTTTTTGTTTTTTTGTACTAGGTTGTGTATTTTGAAGTTTCAATAAAGTTTTTTACTTCTGGATTAGGATGGTTTAATTTTTGTACTAGAATATTTTAATTTTTGCATTAAACAATAGCCTTTTATTTAATTAACATTTTGTTTGAACAAATATTTTATATTATTTAATGGACAATTTGCTTTACTAGACATTTTGAAAGATATTAGATTGTATATCATATAATTTAAAATGTTCATTTTTACTGTAATGTATATGTGATAATTATATTTGTCACATTTTGTTGACTTATTAGCACATAAATGACGATATAATTTACACAAATACGACATTGTCATTAAAAAGTAGTATTAAATGACAATAAGAAGTTGTCACTAAAATTATCTTTCTATAACAACTATTTTAATTCATATTTATGTCACAATACATAATATATAAATATTATGATGATTTATATTCATCATTAATATATATTAAATTAATGATAAAATCATTTATTGTCATTTAAAGTAATAGATTTAGTGATAATATAAATTATTAAATAACGAAAATTAGCTTTATTTGTGACAACAATTACGTAGTCAAATATTTAATGGCTCTGGTTAAAAATATATTTTCGTCACTAAAAATACTTACTTTAGTGACGAATTTCAAATTTGTCATAAAAAATTTAATTTTTTGTGACGATAAATAATATTATGTGACAAAATAAAATTTTATTTATGATATTATTTTTGTCATTAAAAGTAAGAAATTAATGTGATGATAATTATTTTCGTCATAAAAAATGATACTTACAATGACAAAATAAATAAAATCGTCAAAAAACTTTTTGTTACGCATATACCGTGACGATCTTTGTGACGATGAAAATTCGTCACCTTATTCTTTTATTGACGAAAATGAATCTTTTTATGACAAATTTTTACATCACAAAAAGTAAAATTTCTTGTAGTGGTAACATAAATATTTGCCCTATCTCATACTATAATATGTGTAATTAATTGCCCACCCTATTAAGGAGTTACTGACAGATACATGGAACACCATACCCAACCTAAATTCAATTCTATAAACTTCATATGGGGGCTTCCATACTCTACTATTTGTCAAAACAAGGACATCCACATTAACCCTTACACTAACATTGAATTTACACTTTTAACTATATATACTATCACTAGGATTTGATTCAAATCCATCTTTACTCTAGACAACATAACATCTAATTTAAGGCCACAATACTATATATACACACATGTCTAATATATTCTCTAACATCTTATCAACCAGAATCACCTAACTTTTGCTCTCATACCACAATGTAACGCTCACTCCAATTACCTTTATTTACTTATTATTTTATTGAATTTCTGGCATAAATACATATCTATACATATAATTTTAACAATACTTAAAATATAATCACAAATTCATTAATTGCATATGTCCCAAATCTTTTACATTAAGCAATATACAGAAATAATTCTACTTTAAAATCAATCTTCGCTTGTTATTTCTTCTAGTGGCCTGCAGATATTGACTAGATGTGAAATACTTCACTCTATACCTGTATACCTACACGAAAAAAATATTTGTGTTGAGCAATGATTCAATAGGAAGAAAAACACTACTAATGACTTCATATCGTAGTTTCAAATGCAAAAGCATAATAGCATACATTTTCATACACTTATAACAATCGTACATTTAATTAAGAAATATTGCAATATCATTTATTAAATAAACTAATAATGTCACTAAGAGACATTGTTAACATACTGAATCATCAAGGCATTTACACTAGTAATCACTTATTAACAATTGTCAATTTTAATTATTTTTTATTAACTAGCATTCTTTATCACATAATGACTCACATACATATACCATAGTAATTTTCATGCATTACACAACACTTCAATACAATTTCTTAATGATGCACTCAGTAACACTTTAATACAATTCTTTAATTACACTACATTATTCGATAAGAAACAATGAAGCACTAAAATATTTACATTATCGATCACTTGTCAATATTCATTAATCATATCACTTTTATCACTTGAATTTTCATGAATAATGGATAATAGGTTAAACACTGGATATTGATAAACAATATCAATCACTAGAGACAGATGCCTCGGAACACTGGATACCAAAAGGTATCATCACTAGACACCTACAGGTGCCAATACTAGCAACTGCAATCACTATCCCTTATAGGCATGTCTATCTATCCATCATTATACGAAATTCAGGCACAGAATAATTTTGGTCACTTAAAGATATTGTATTTGCATATTTAGAACTATAGTGTGAGTATCCATAAGATAGCATATCCATTATCATAACTCCACAATTCAATTGTGGATATAACATACATGAGCAACAAGTTAAAAAAATATATGATAAGGCTAAAAAACGAATAGGTATACTTTACTCTATTGCGAGTGTGATAGAGAACACATTGCAAGCCCTGTTGCGAGCGCAACAGAGACAACATGCCAAACAAGGATGCCCTATCATGGGTGCAACATAAGTCGCGAGCATGAAAGAGAGGGAAAACATCCTATACCCTTCCTTAGTTCCACTTTACACTAAAACTTTTACACAGTAACCACCTTTTCTGAATAAAATAATCTTTTTCAAAGCTATTTCACTATATTACTAGCTTTCAAAACACTAGAAAATCACTCAATTTACACTTTCAAATCTTGACATATAAATAAAACAATATTATTAGTTCTCAATGACAAGGTAGCAAGGATTCCTTAAATAATTTTCTTCACTATCTCATTCTCTAAGTCACACTTCCTCAATCATATACACAATAATTTCATCAATTATTTCTAACATCAATTTAAAAACAATTATAAGTTGTATATACATTAATTTGACACAACTAAACATGTAAATGGAGAAAGAAACTCCCAAACCTCAAAAGTTAGCCACTTTCACTTCCTAGAGCTCTTTCTTCTCCTTCCTGCTCTCGCTACTCTCTATTATCAAACTTCACTCAATTACTAATCAAAATAAAAAAAAGACATATTCTAAAGATAGGAAGAAGAAGAAGAAGAAGAAGAAGAAGAAGAAGAAGAGGGTTTTTTTATTAAATAATATTATATGTAATTAAATATTAATGATAAAATTATTATTTTTATTAAATATTAATGGCATTTTTGCAGATTTGATCTATTTGAAAACTGTGCAATTTTTATAGTTGGCGCAAAATTAAAGGTAAAATTGTCGATACTTAAAAGAAAGGGAAATGAATGAAATGAAAACTTCTGTCCAAATTGGCGGCTTATAATAATTCCTCAGCCACGAAATATATCTATCCTCGAATTGCCTGGATGAGAAGGTTGGTTGAAGTTATTCGCTTAGAAAAGGGAAGGAAGAAAAAAAGGGTAAGAAAAAGAAATTTGTGGTCCTTCCCACTAACCAGAAGCGTACCATACTCCCAAAAAGGATCTTTATTATTATTATTATTATTGCTAATATTCTTTCAATTTTTTTTTAATCACATGCACCTTAAAGAATTAATCCATACGAAAATTATCAATTTGACTTGTTTGCAATCTAATCAAAATGGCATCTAATCATTTGTAAAACATGTTGCTTACCGTCTTACCTGCGACAAAAATTTATGTACTAATCCCTAAAGGGATGGAAGGGACCGTAATTTTTTTGTTTCCTTAAACCAGAATTTTTTTATTTAAATTTTGAATATAAATCATTTTTAAATATTTAAAAAAAATTATCCCATTGGACTAAATTTTAGATAACTGATGGTTATGAAATAATGTATTATAGAAGGTTTCCTTCATTAACAACATGATTAACAACTCTATAGTTTTAAAGCTACCAATAAAAAATTTACTTTTGAAAGTAAATCATAAAAAAATTTGGATAATTATGTGATATTCAAAGTGATATATTCGTATTAGGTTACTCTATAATGGAGATAAAATACCAATTTCTTAGCATTTTCAATGTTAATATCCAACATTTAAAACCAAAATTTTAGTTAAATGATAATGCATTCGTATCACCCCGTGTTATCTCTTGATGTAAAAATAAATAAATTGTAGTTAATAATTTAATATAATTAGATTATTTTGACCTAAATGAAGAAACTAAACTAAAAAAGGCATGCAAATTCACATTGCCAAATTATTTTTGTGTAATAAGAAATTAAATATCGCAGTAAAATTTGGAAATTTCCAACTCTGAATTTTCTAGTGGATAAGATGCCCATTTAAAAACAAGACAACAACCAAGCAGCTCCAAGACAAGCTTTCAGATCTCTATACATTTATTTAATTATTTAATTATTTACAAGACGTTGACTTGGTACACGGTAGAATGGTCACGCCCTCAAGTGGTATTTACTTTATCGAAGAAAACAAATTAATAATATTTTGAAAAAATACGTCCTAACTTGACATTTTTCTACATTATGATTTCATACTTTGCAAATTTTAAATTGGATCACTTTAACTTTTTAATCATTTACATTAAATTTCAATTTAAATTGAATTAACAAAATTGAAATAAATACTATGTTAATTTATCATAAAATCAAATTAAAATGACAGTTTGATCCATCCAAATATAAAAAATAAAAAAAAAATTAATTCATTACTTTCTACATATCTAAAATGATTGTATATTTTTTTTAATTTTTTTATAAATTTTACAATTATTTTAAATTAATTTCATACAAAATTAATATAGTATGCGTTTTAATTTTGTTAATTCTGTCTAATTAAATTATATTTAAAGTGAACAATCTAAAACATATATGGATTTGATGTCAATTTTTAAAGATAAACGCATTAAATGTAAAAAAGAAAAAAATCCAAAACCCATTTTTCCTAATATTTTAAAAGTCAAAATCTCCAAAAATTATTAGCAATTAAATAAATATTTTTTCTTTTATATATATGGACAAAAACTCTCCATAATTTAGGCTAGCAAAAGTTTAAGGGAGTGCACGGTGTGTGTGATTAACTGCTCTGCCACCTAAAACAAAAACAAAAAAAATGGTGGTTGCTGCCACTGTTTATGGTGGTTTCTCCGACATGAAGAACCTAACCGCCCAAATAATCACCGGCCGGTGGTTCATGGTGTTTGCATCCTTTCTAATCATGTCGGCCGCTGGTGCAACTTACATGTTCAGTCTCTACTCCGGCGACATAAAATTCGCTTTAGGATATGACCAATCCACCTTGAATCTCCTCAGTTTCTTCAAAGACCTCGGAGCAAACGTCGGCGTAATTTCCGGTCTAATCAACGAGGTAACTCCGCCGTGGGTGGTGCTTTCAATAGGAGCATTGATGAACTTTGCTGGGTACTTCATGATTTGGCTTGCCGTGACCGGAAAAATAACCGGCGTCCAAGTTTGGCACATGTGTTTATACATATGTATAGGTGCTAATTCTCAATCATTTGCTAACACGGGATCGCTTGTTACTTGTGTGAAGAATTTCCCAGAAAGCAGAGGTGCTGTTCTTGGGATTTTGAAAGGTTATGTGGGGCTTAGTGGTGCAATCTTAACTCAATTGTATCATGCTGTTTATGGAGATGATTCAAAATCTTTGATTTTGCTCATTGGTTATCTTCCTGCTGCTATCTCTTTTGCCTTCTTGAGAACTATTCGTATTATGAAGGTAATTCGCCAGCCCAATGAGCTTAAAGTCTTTTACAATTTTCTCTATACTTCTCTTGGATTGGCTGGTTTTCTCATGATCATAATCATAGTTGAGAAAAGAGTCCAATTTAATAGAATTGAGTATGGTGCTAGTGCTGCTATGGTGGTTTTCTTGCTCTTTCTTCCTCTTGCTATTGTTATCATAGAAGAGTACAGGATCTGGATGAGCAAGAAGCAACAACAACCGTTGGATCATGCCCCAGCATTGCCTTTAGAAATCATAACTCAGAACCAGAAACAAATCCAAGAATCCCAAAACGATAACGTTTCCTGCTGGAAGACTGTATTCAGGCCTCCAGATAGAGGAGAGGATTATACCATACTACAAGCTCTGTTCAGCCCAGACATGTTAATCCTCTTCTTAGCAACTATTTGTGGAGTTGGAGGGACACTGACAGCTATTGACAACTTGGGTCAAATAGGTACATCTTTAGGGTACCCCAAAAGAAGTATAAGTACTTTTGTGTCATTAGTGAGTATATGGAATTACCTTGGTAGGGTAGTGGCAGGGTTTGCCTCTGAACATTTTCTAACCAAGTATAAAATTCCTCGCCCTCTATTTTTCACCTTAATCCTTCTTGTTTCATGCGTGGGCCATCTCCTAATTGCCTTTGATGTCCCTGGTGGGCTTTATGTGGCTTCTATTATTATTGGGTTTTGTTTTGGTGCTCAATGGCCATTGCTTTTTGCCATAATTTCTGAAATTTTTGGGTTAAAGTACTATTCCACTTTGTACAATTTTGGATCTGTGGCTAGCCCAATTGGGTCATATTTGCTAAATGTAAAGGTGGCTGGGAATTTGTACGATAAGGAGGCGGAGAAGCAATTGGCTGCTAAAGGGCTAAGAAGACAGCATGGTCAGGATTTGAATTGCAGTGGAAGTGATTGCTTTAGGTTGTCCTTTATTATAATTACTGCTGTAACATTATTTGGTACATTTGTTTCACTAATTTTGGTGGTTAGGACCAGAAAGTTCTACAAGAGTGACATTTATAAGAAGTTCCGAGAGGACGGCCCTGACATGGAAATGCCAGCGGCTGGAAACAGAACTGGACAAACAGAAGGTGTTCTAACCCAGGACTATAACGGCCGGGAGGAATCAAAGGCTTCTGGCTAGGTGTTACCGGCTTATGTGATGTGGAATAATTAAGTATAAATGATATAACAAACAGGTGAAAATAGAAAGAAATGATCTTAAAGATATTTGTACTGATTAAATCATATTTCCATTTGCATTGTGATGTAACCTTGTTTTTTTTTTTTGGAACGAAAATGCAACACAATGTGATGTAGACTTAATTGGTGATCCAGGACTTTTCTTTTCTTTTATTATTAATGGTCAATTTGCAAATAAATTAAACAATTAATTTCTTGTTTTCCAATTATACATTTGCAGTACTTTCATTTAAAATTGCAATAATAATAAAGTAAAAGAATTCCCGCTTGGTCAGTCGTTCCTCACAACAAGAAGTATACCAACTTTCTCCGATTTCCAATTTTGACCGCCATCCGTTGCTAAAATCATTTAGATATTCATTGTTAGACATCAAAATCATTTCTAGAAAATAATTTTATTCCATAGATTTTTTAAAAAAAGGGACCGAATATTGAGAATTTAAGACCAAAAAAGGAGTACATTGTGAAAAAGTTACATCATTTGCTTCTTTCTTTTTCTTTTCTTTTATTTTCTTTTTCTTTTTTATGTTTCCAAGAATATCAGCTTCATTTATACTATTTTACATTTCAAAAATGCCCATTTTAATTTTATAGAATTTCATATTATTAAAAATACCCTTTATCTCAAAAAGCGTTCTCAAAACCCCTCATCTTCTCAATCTCTTCTCTATGTTGTCGTTCTATTTCAATCGATTAATCTTTGTAATCCTATCTTTTAATCGAAGCTGAAATCGAATTATTCTGTCTGTTTTGCTTTTTCCGGTTGTTATATTCTCTTTCCCTTCTTTGTATTATCGTCTCTTATGCTAAAACCACATTTCTCTCTCTATTTCATTATTGTATCTAATTTTGACTTGTGGTGTATCAAAATTTTTTTCCATCAATCGAAATTTAAATCGAGCTCTCATCGGTTTCTTGGTTTCTCATTTTGGTTCGTCAATCATGAGAAGTTTTTTGGTAGTGTAAGTTTTCAGATTTTAGGCATTTGTTTTTCATATATTTTGAAACATATTAGAAGTTGTTTTTCTCATTGGTATTTATTTTATTATTATTTTTTTATTGTTGCATGTAACTTTGCTTGTGTATACTATCAATAAATGAAAAATACAAGTCATTTCACAAGGTATAATTGTGCATACTCTCAATAAATGACAAGAATAAAAAAATTCAAGCCATCCACAAGGTATACATGATTTACCATAAACAAATGACAAAAAAATTCCAGCCAACTTCACAAGGTATACATATGCATACCCTAAATAAATGACAAAAAAAAAATCAAGCCATTTCACAAGTTAAATATGTGTACACCCATGTGTATACCTTCAATAAAGGGGAATTTTTCAAAATAATATTTTTTTAGAAAAAAAAAATTGAAAAGTAGGGTAACTTTGAAAAAATTTATAGAAATGATGTGATTTACAATCTCGCAGCTTAGTGTTGCGGGTAGGGGAGAGCAATGGTTAAACCGAACCAAAAATTGAAATTTTCTTATTTTTATCAATCGAACCGAACCAAAATTTTAGAATAACCAAATTTAAACTGAACCAAAATTTTTGATCGGTTTGGTTCGGTTAACCGAAAAACCAAAATTTAAAATTATTTTTTTAAAAATTAAAAAATATTGTGTCTAAAAATTATAAATTATAATATACTAAAGTAAAAACATCTAAATTGTACAAATAAAAGTTCAAATTAAAAAAATAATTCCAAAATATATAATAAATAATACAACAAAACCATTAAATAAATTTTTTTATTTAATCGATTTTCAATTTAATCATCAAAATTCTAAATAATCACCTAAAAAATAGATATTAATAATTGATAAATGTACTCATATAATTTACAACTAAAAATAAAATAATTTACATGTATAAAATAATTATTCAATAAAAAAATAAAAAATTATATAATTATATAAATTTCAGTTCAATTCTGTTTCTATACGGTTTTTTCCTTCAAAAACGAACCAAATCGAAAAATCGAAGTTTTTAAAATTAAAAACCGAAAAGCCAACCAAATTAAAGACATCAGTCGGTTCGGTTCGGTTTTTGCTCAACCCTAGTTGCGGGATCAGAACTGAAACTTACCAGATAGCTGTCATAAGACAAGAAAAACAATGTTAATAGTATATTCAACGATAATAGGTCAAGCGTTGCAGCTTAATGGTAACAAGCTTCATATACACACCACCCTCTCTCAACACAGTGAGAGTTCAAGTCGCACCAACAACATTATCATTTTTCTATTTAATAGGTTCAATAACATAAGTGAACCAATATTATTAAAATCAGACCTGACCAGTCAGTTGGTTTAACTACTTAAAATTTAATTGGTAAAAAACCGGATTGAACTGGATAAAATCGGATTTTTGACTAAAAAAGTATAAAAAATCATAATATTTTGTATATTTTCACACACACACACACACATATATATCCATTATTTATTTATTTGAAAAAATTGATATTTTAAATTCTAAATATATCACTTAATAATTTAATATACTTATTATATATTTGGTTCATTGTAATCAAATATATATATATATATATATATATATATATATATATATATATATATATATATATATATATATATATATATATATATATATATATATATATATTTAAAAAATTAGTATTTTAAATTCTAAAGATGTCACTTATTAATTTAATATACTTATTATCTATTTGGTTCATTGTAATCAAATATATATATATATATATATATATATATATATATATATATATAAAATTGTATTTATAAAATTATAATAATTATTTATAATAATTGATAATATTTTAAAAATAGAAAAAATCCAGTTGAACCCTGTTGAATCGATCGAATCACGAATGTTCAGCCTCGCCGATTCTCAATCCGATCTGATTTTAATAACATTGAATTGAACTCCATTGCTTACAATTCACCCTGGTTCAATTCCCGATGGAACAAATTTTCTCTTTTTATTTTTAATTAATTATTTTTACTTTTTTTTCCTTTTTCATTATTTTTCATATTAGAATATATAACGAATTTTTTTTACATCATTTTTCATATTTCAATTAAATAAAATTATGGTTGTAGAGTCATGCATTTCAAATTCTAAAACAAACATTTTTTTTAAATTTTCATTATTTTTGGTATTAGAATTTATAAATAATATTTTTTACATTTTTTCATATTTTAATTAAATAAAATTATGTTAGTAGAGTCATGCAAATTTGGATCCCAAAACAATCAATTTTTTTTAATTTTTTATTATTTTTTATATTATAATTTATAAGTAATTTTTTAAATTACTTTTCATACTTCGATTAACTAAAATTTATGATTAATTTATAATTATAAATTCTAATTAAATAAAATAAATAAATTATTTAATATTATTTTATCTATAAAATTAATTATAAAAAATTAGTTATAAATTCTAATATGAAAAATAATAAAAACATTAAAACATTAAAAATTAAATTGTGACTTTATTATATGGAACAAATTGTAAAGTTAAAAATAATTAAAAAAAATTAAAGAAAAAAAGGAAAACTGCTATTTTGGGATTCGAACCCGCGTGCTTGATGGGTAACATAGTATACTTTCAACAAGCTTAGTAGAGGAAGCACTAAGTCTCTATGATATGTATCTTCAATATATAAAAAAGAAAATTAAATTGTGACTTTATTATATGGAACAAATTATAAAGTTAAAAATAATTAAAAAAGGAAAACTGCTATTTTGGGATTCGAACCCGCGTGCTTTATGGGTAACATAGTATACTTTCAACAAGCTTAGTAGATGAAGCACTAATTCTCTATCATATGTATCTTCAATATATAAAAAAGAATAATGATAATGTTTGCTTGTGAGATTCGAACTCTCATTTGACTGAAGGTGCTGTTTGTTTTAAACCTATTGCCATTGAGCCGCAACATTTTACCTCATTGTGTTGTTGAAAATATTATTGTTATTATTTTTTCCAATGTTATTAAAATCCAATCAAACTGTTTGGTTGGATCGATTTAACCATGAATCAATACTATATCTAATTGGTTCAATATATAAAAATTGGATTGTCTAAAAATTATAAAAATCGGTATGAACCGGCTAAAAATCGAATAAACTGATAAAAATCAGTTTGAAACTGGATAAAATTGGATGAAAATTAGAAAAAATCGATTTGAATAAAAAAATATATATTTTTGGCAAAAATATATATACAACATTGTTTTTTACTAGAAAAAAAATAAAATATAAATATAAATACAAAATAATTGAAATTCAAACAATTTTAATGAAATTTTTATAAATAAAATAAAAATTATAATTTATAATTGATGAATATTTTTGAATATTTGCAATTTTTTTTACTATATCTATCTTAAATATTTGTTATTCAATATGAATATTGAATAACTTGAAAATATTGATTTATGATTAATGTTTGATGATAAATATATTTTTTAAAAGTAATTTTATTTTTTTATATAGTTATATTCTCATAATATTTATAGAAAAATTTAAAAATGATATTATTTTGAAAAAAAGTAAAAAACCCGGTTGAACATTATCAAATTGGTTGAACCAAGAATTTTTTGCCTCTCTGGTTCTTCATCTGGTTTGATTTTAATAATATTGATTATTTCTTGTGTTGTGGCAGATATCTGGTGGGCCCCAATTCTGATCATGCAACAGTAAACCACGGGATTGTAAATCACACCATTTCTATAATTTTTTTCAAAGTTACCCCATTTTTCCAAATTTTTTCTTAAAATATATTATTTTGAAAAATGTCCCTTCAATAAATGACTAAAAAAATTAAAATGGCCAAATTAAAGTGTGTATTTTTATAGAATTATATTAATAAGATAAACTAATTTTCAGAGGAATTTCATATGATATTCATGTATACCCTATATTTGTACGATCAATAATGGTCAATTCAAATAATTTTGCTAAAACCCTAATTTTCCTTTATCTCTTCAAGGAAAGAGTCTATCAATTGTTTTAGGGAATATCTCTACATGTTTTTTTATTATAGCCATTTTTGCCACATTTTTCGCACTTTATTTTAATTTATTTTCCCATGTTGCTGTGATTATCCTCTTCTTAAGTCTTCTAGATTTTCACTCTTCTGTTTGGTGCTCGAACAACTTTAGCTTTAATATCTGGAGGTATGTTCCATATGTTTTGATTGGAAATTGGATTAACTATTGCTTCATGAGTTGCTAACAATGTGCCTTTGGTGTAGTATGTTGAGCAATATGCATAAGAATTCAAGTTCTTATCTCTTATTGCTGCTAATGCATGTGGACGAGACATTTCATTCATTTGGAACCTATTGCAAGACATTATCCTCTTCTCAAGTCATCTAGACTTAACTCTTCCATTTGGTGTTGTACCAACTTCAATCAGCTTCAACATCTGAAGGTATGTTCCATGTGTTTTGATTATGAATTAGATTAATTATTGCTTCACAAATTGCTAACATTGTGCCTTAAGTGTTGCATGTTGAGCAATATGTATAAGGATCCAGGTCTCTATCTCTTATTACTGCTAATGCATGTGAACAAGATATTACACTCAATTGAAACTTATTGCAAGTATGCATTTTTTCTTCAATATTCACCATATATGTTTCATCAATTTGAGAGACAGTAATTTGAGCACTGCTTGAGGCATGGCTTCACCTATAGTATAAAATCATATTTAAAATAAAAATAATATATGGAATTATTATAATTTTTCATCAATAGAATTCTCATATAGATTGGAACAAACAAATATTCATGAACAAAATATTGATTCGTGGAAAAAATTGAATATTTGAAGAAAATTTAATACAAGTATAGTAGTTGTATAAATTTTAAGGTATACATATATATACCTTATATATACATTTAATAACTGCCGATTAAATTTTAAGTTTAAGGATTGTACCTTCATTTTTTGTGAAAGAATGTAGTCCTTCATCTGCTTATATTTATGATTTTAAATAGTCTTGTGAAGGTTACTGATAATTGTGAATTGTACTATATTCTTAGTATATTTTTATATGTTTAAATTAGTTAAATTGGTTTTAGTTTTGTTGATTTTATGTTTAATTAGTTAATTTGTGAGTTTTTAGATCTAATTGCAAGTTTTGGTATTATTCAGGGCTCAATTGAACAAAAGTAGGAGTAAATTGAAGAAAGAAAAAGTTAAGGGGCAAAATTGAAAAATTAGGAAAGTATGCAAGAATGTATCGTAAGGGACAACATTGAAGTACTCGAGAGAGTGTGAAAAGACACTTAGCCGAGTGGGTCTTCACTCTCCTGAGTGTTTTAATCACTCACCCAGCACACACCCAAAGAAGCAAATCACTTAAACCAAGAAGAAAACACTCTCCCGAGTGCCGAAACCACTCTCCTGAGTTCTTTTTTACTTTTAACAATTAAAAGACTTTCTCTTTTGCTGAAACTCTTTTACAATTCAATATAGGAAGTCACAAGGCACAAAACTTCTTCTTTTGGCAGTAAAATCCAATTATAAAAGCAAGAAAAAGCACCAGAACTTGGAAGGCAGCTAGTTAGGTGTAGGGGAGACAATGAATTATGAATTTTAGCTTTAGTTTTTGTACAGTAGTTTTTAGGTTAGTTTTTCTTTTTAGCTTAGTTTTCAATTCTCTTAAAGACTCAAGCTTTCTATTTGTAACACCCTTATCACTCCGATCTAACTGAACAGTGCGTGCAAACTGGTAAATTTCTTTTCTTTATCTTAACTTTTAAGTAACAACAAAACTTAATATTACCAATTTACTTAGGTGTTCGATGACTCAAAACTATCTCGGGTTACTATTCACATAATAAAATTTCGACAATATAACGACTGTAAATTTAACTAGCCTCCTGAAAAACAAATAAATCACAGCCTCTCAGAAATACAACACTTCTAAAACAATCATCCCATTCTTCAAAACTCCCATCAATCACCCAACAACTCAAAATAGATTATAACCACACGCACACACATATATGTTTACATATCTTTACATAATCATGTATTCATACATAACAGTCTGTTTATATACATGCCAAACGTACATAAGCTACTCAAAAAAATAACTTCTTTCAGTTGTGCATCACTGCTCCTCCAGCTTGGTACCTGCATGCAGCAGAAACTACATGTTGAGCATGCATAAATTATGCCCAGCGGTGACTAACGATCCTAATACTTTCTTTTAATAATATTTATTCCTCTATTATGATACGATCATATAAATTAAATTCTAAAAGTAAATACAGTTAAACACATTTTAATCAAATTCAAGTGGAAACCGTTGTTTTCCATACTATTTATACTTTTTATCATTTATTTCATAATTTTTGGAAAATTTACAATTTAGTCATCAAAATTTCACTAAATTCCAAAAATGTCCTTTTTGTCTCAATATTTACAATTTTGCCATTATAGTCATTTCTTTTCATTTTCATTACATAATTTCTTTCCATTATTTATCATTTATGCTTTATTATACTGTTTTCGGGTAAAATTATATTTTAGTCCCTATACCATGGAAACTTTATCTTTTAACACTGTTAGGACTCCAAAATTACCATTTTGCCCTTATTAATTATTTCTTAATTATTTTTACTTATTAATTACCCACTTTGGCAAAATTATCATTTTGCCCCTGAACTTTCATTTTCTTTCATTTAAGCCATTTTTCCACTTAAAACTTCATTTTTATCATTCTTTTCATTTCTTTTAACTTATTATCACTTTCATGCCCCTAGTACAGTAACCGACAAAAATTTTCAAACTGGATACTCGGGACTTGGACCCCGTAGGCCATATACAGACTAAAAAATGATCTCAAAGATCACTTTTTCACAGAATAGATATCAGATACAGACAAAAGCCATGGAGATCAGTGCTCCTACCATAGCAAAGCAAGTCATCATGACTTGCAACACGATACATATGTCCCCTTATTGACTAGCCAATTATATCCTGAGCAAGGCTTTCACTACCAGACTATTTCTAAAGGCATAATTTCATCAAAATCTCAATCAAATCTTCATTTTCTTATTATTTTCTTACTTAAGTATACTTGTTTTACTTATTATTTATTCTTTCCAATTCCTTCACACAATTTGTGAATTATTCTACCATAATTCACCAAAATTATTTACTTTCTCATCAAATTACAGATTATTTCACATTAATTCAATAATTCCATTACTTACATAATTGAGAATTTGTCTCTAAAATATTCATTTAATTTCTATAAATTACATAAAAATTCTTAGGTATGTTATTTCATTTCTACTATGACTTTGAAGCATAATTTCATCAAAATTCACAAAACTAACCTTAGTTTTCTTTAATGTTCCATTCGGCCAACAAAGGACCCACACCATATATTCATGTAACAATTTATTTAAGCATTTAAACACACTTGTTTAAGGTCTTATAACACTAATCTACCATTACTTTCAATTAAATTTCATTTTATCACTTTTTACCCTAAGTTACATAAAGGTTACTTAACTAAAATCAAAGGAAAAATTAAGATTTATTAGTCACTAACCTTTCCTTCTTGTTCTAGGTTGCCTAAGCTTCCTTTTCATTGCCTTTAGCCTTGGAAGCTTGCACTTCTCCTTGATTTCCTATGGAGGCCGAAACATTAACACATCAAAACCCTACTTTCTTGACTTCAAATGCTAAAATTGACATCAAAAATGAAATCTAGGCACCCAAAAATATAAGTAGGCACCTTAGAAAGAATTTTAATTCATTGGTCTCACTTACCTCAAATGAAACCCTAAATTCTCTCTTTTGATTTTCCTTGATTTTCTTCCTTCTTTTGAAGAGAAGAGGACACTAAACTCAACTAGAGAGATAGAAATTACTATCCTAAGGTTGAATTTAGTGTGAGATGGAGAGAGGAGAAGAGAAAGTTCATGTAGAAATGGTGGAGTTTATTTCGGCCAAAGGGAAGAGGTGGAGAAGAAGAAGAAAATGCTGGGATTTTCCATAGTTTTCTCTCTATTTATACCTCTTCTTTTGGGTGAAATGGGCTTGGGTTATGTTAGTGGGCTTAATTAATTAATTAAAGCCCATTAACAACCTAATTTAAAGTCCAAAATAATTTCTCTCCTTTTCTCACTCCAAATCACTCTAAATTTAATTCCATAATTCTTATCACATCAAAAATAGGTAGTACACAAAATTTTGGCTCAATCAGAGTCCATTATCGATCCAATTCAACCGAACTGGTCCGATTCGACAACTGTCGACATCGCCGAAAAATTCATTTTTTATACCAAAATATTCTATATGAAATTTCATTGAGGACTGCAAAATCAGACAATTTTTGGAGTTCATTTGCTATTTTTAAAAATTTATGCAAAATTAAGTCACCTTCCCTACCAGGAAAATTGACTCGTTACCTTTTTCGTATTTTTGACTTTCGGAGGTCTATTTGACCTCGATTTCACTTCAAATTTCAACTCCGGACTCACCATGACCAATACTTTTCGATGGTCAAATAAAATATTTTTCATTTTCGGGTCCGATTTACGGTCCAGGTACAGTATTCACCATTGGAATCTATTGTCCAGAGTTAGGCCGGTGTTGAGGCCATTACAATTCTCCCCTACTAAAAAAAATTTCTTCATCAAAATTTATCTGTAGTGAAGAGGTGGGGATACTAATCTCTTATAGTTGCTTCTGGTTCCCAAGTAGCTTCTTCAACGTTGTGGTGGTGCCTCAGTACCTTCACTAGTGGAACTTACTTGTTTCTGAGTTGGCAGTCTTCTTTTGATAAGATCTTCACTGGTTCCTCCTCAAAGGTCATATCATCAGCCACTTGAATTTCCTCCGGTGTAATCACGTGACTAGGATCCGATCTGTATCTACGGAGCATAGACACGTGAAACACATCATGTATCTTTTTTAATTCTGAAGGTAACTTCAATCGATAAGCTACGGGACCTACTCGCTGAAGTATTTCATAAGGGCCAATAAATCTAGGACTCAACTTGCCCTTCTTTTCAAATCTCAAGATTTTCCTCCACGGAGATACTTTTAAGAACACTCGATCTCCAAGTTGAAACTCTATGTCCTTCCTCTTCAAATCAGCATAGGACTTCTGACGTTTCATAGCTTCTTTCAATCTACCTTTAATGACCAGAACTTTCTCTTCAGAATGACGGATCAAATCAGAACCTACTAACTTTCTTTCACTTAGTTTGGTCCAATAGAGAGGAGTTATGCACTTCCTACCGTAAAGTGCTTCAAAAGGAGCCATTTTCAAACTAGATTGGTGACTATTATTGTATGCAAATTCTGCCAAAGGTAGATGCATTTCCCAACTGGTGCCAAACTCTATGATACAACATCTGAGCATATCTTCCAAAACCTAGATCACTCTCTCGGACTGGCCATTTGTTTAAGGGTGAAAGGTTGTACTAAAGTGAAGCCTCGTACCCAAAGCATATTGAAAACTATGCCAAAAACGAGAAGTAAACCTCGGATCCCTATCAGAAATAATGGAAGATGGCACTCCATGCAATCTTACTATCTCATTAATGTACAACTTCGCCAGTTTTGACAAAGGATAATCCATCTATACTGGAAAAAAGTGAGCAGACTTAGTGAGTCGATCTATAATCACCCAGATGGCATCATGTTTCTTCTAAGTCAGAGGCAAACCTGTCACAAAATCCATGGTTACTCGGTCCCATTTCCACTCTGGTACTAATAAGGGATGCAACAACCCTGAAGGAACCTGGTGCTCAACTTTTACTTGCTGACAGATCAGGCATTTACTTACAAACTCTGTCACATCTCGTTTCATACCTGGCCACCAATATAAAGCTTTCAAATTTTGATACATTTTATTGCCTCCAGGATGCATAACATAGCTACTGTGATGTGCTTCAGTTAAGATACTTTTCTTCAACTCTTCTTGGTTTGGAACACAAAGCCTTTGGTTGAAATAGAGACTTCCATCATCACTTAAGGAGTAATTCTCTACACTACCATTCTGAAGTCTATCCTTAAAACTCATCAACCGATCATCTTCTTTTTGAGCAGTCTTAACTTGATGCATAAAGTCAGGCTTTACTTGCAATTCAGTTACCAGGGCTTCATCTGAAGCTAAATTTAAATGGACATTCATAGCTCGGAGAGCTGCAAACAAAACAATTCAATTACTAATGCAAAAAAATTACTCATATTAATTACTTAAGGGTATTAGCATCACCTGACATAAATTTCCTGCTAAGTGCATCGGTTACTACATTAACTTTTCCTGGGTGGTAGTCGATGTAGCAATCATAATCTTTGATCAATTCCAACCAACGCCTTTGTCTAAGGTTGAGTTCTTTCTGGGTAAGTAGATATTTTAAACTCTTATGATCTGAGTAGATATAGCATTTCTCGCCATATAAGTAATGTCTCCACACTTTCAGCGCAAAAACAATGGCTGCTAACTCCAGATCATGGGTAGGGTAGTTCTTCTCATGTGTCTTCAACTGTCGGGAGGCATATGCAATCACCTTACCTTCTTGCATCAAAATGCAACCTAACCCATTCCTAGATGCATCGCTATAGATCACAAAATCCTTACTCGACTCAGGTTGAGTAAGAATTGGGGCTTCAGTCAACATACTTTTAAGTCTTTCAAAGCATTCTTGATAAGTATCAGTCCACATAAATCTAGTATTCTTCTGTAGTAACTGGGTTAAAGGTATTGCAATAGTAGAAAAACCTTTGATAAATCTCCTGTTGTACCCAACTAAACCCAGAAAACTCCTCACTACAGTAACATTTTTGGGTGATTTCCATTGGAGAATCGCATCAATATTCGAAGGATCCACTTTAATACCTTTTGCCTAGATTACATGTCCCAGAAAAGACACCTCACTTAACCAGAAGTCACACTTGCTGAACTTAGCATATAACTGCTTTTTCTCTCAGGACCTGCAGAACAATCTTCAAATGCTTATCATGTTCTTCTGGCGTCTTGGAGTAAACCAGAATGTCATCGATAAAAACTACTACAAACTGGTCCAAATAGGGATGGAAAACCCTATTCATCAAGTCCATAAAGGTGGCCGGAGCATTTGTAAGTCCAAAAGGCATGACTAGAAACTCATAGTGGCCGTACCTAGTGCGAAAAGCAGTCTTTGGCACATCTGCTTCTTTTACTCCCATCTGATAATAGCCTGATCTCAGGTCAATCTTTGAGAAAACACCTACTCCCTTAAGCTGATCAAACAAGTCTTCAATGCGAGGGAGAGGATACTTGTTCTTAATAGTAACTTTGTTCAGTTGCCTATAATCAATGCATAATTTGAGCATGCCATCTTTCTTCTTTACAAACAGAACTGGCGCTCTTCAGGGAGAAACACTGGGCCTAATAAACCCCTTATCTAACAATTCTTGTAACTAAATTTTTGATTCTTTTAACTCTACAGGCGCCATCCTATAAGGAGCAATAGAAATAGGTATAGTATATGGAGCAACATCAATGGAAAATTCTACCTCCCTATCAGGTGGTAAGCCTGGCAACTCATCAGGAAAGACATCCTGAAACTCTTTGACAGTAGGCACTTCTGACCTCTTTGGACTGACTTTCTTTGCTTCCACCGCATAACATAAGTAAGCCATACATCCTTTTCTAATCAACTTTTTAGCAGCAGTGGCAGATATCACATCAGATAAGAAATCAGTTCTCACACCTACCACTGTAATCTCTCGATCACCACTGAGCTTTAAGGTAACTCTCTTCTTCCTACAATCGACAGTTGCTTGATGGGCGGATAACCAATCCATCTCCAAAATCACGTCAAACTCGTGAAAAGGTAAAGCAATCAAGTTTGCCAGGATGATATGTCCCTGGGTGCTAATAGGACACTGTCTGAATACCCTATTTACCACCACACTATGCTCCAGAGGATTACTCACCAAGATGTCCTGGTCCAAGCATGCCTTTTTCATCCCTTTATCCCATGCTAAAGCAGTGCTAATGTAGGAGTGTGTGGAACCAGGATCAATCAATGCATGTATTGAATTAGAAAGAAAGAAAAATTTACCTACTATCACATCTGGAGCATCCTCATCTTCACGTGCTCTGATAGCATAAGTCTGACCCGATGCTCTCCTCTGACCCTATGATGTCTGTCCAATCGGTCTAGAGGCCAATCTATGAGGGGTAGCTCCCCAACCCTGACCCCTAGGAGCTGAAGATCCTGTACCAGATACCGGTGAATTAATTGAGGCAGTCTGCATGACAGGACAGTCTCTAATTCATTGATCTCTGGACCCATATCTGAAACAGGCTCCTGTCAAAAGTCTGCACTCTCCAGGGTGAATCTTACCATAGTGCTCACAAGCCACTGCGAAACCACTATCTCGATCTCGAGGGGTACTAACAGTCGGAGCTCTACCTCGAGATGCACCTCCCTGACCTTGGCCCACGGCTGCCTGTGATTGTCCCTGAGATGCCTGAGATCCCTTTGCCTTCTTTCCTTTATCACTGAACTGCCTTTATTTTCTCTTTTTCTAGAATCGAGACTGCCTTTCAGCCTGCTCAGCCTCTAACTTTATGGTTGCTTCAACCATAGCACGCAAGGTAGGATACTTCTGAGCTCTAATGATCTGTCTAAGCTTGATATGCAGGCCTTTCTCAAATCTGTAACACAATTTCTCCTCTGTAGCCTGGCCTTCATCCAGGTAGGCACTCAACCGCTCGAACTCCCGTTCATACTCTGCCACTGTCTTATTCCTCAATTTTAATCTCCAGAAAGCCTCTTGCATATAAGCTTTGTACTCGGGCCCAATATACTTCTTCTCAAATTGGTCCACAAAGAACTCCCAACTCAATTGATCTGCAGGAGTATGTCTTCTAACTGAATCCCACCAGATGAATGCAGGACCCTGAAGTAATGCTACAACGCCTTAAAATTTTTCTTCTAGTGGACTATGAGTTATCTCAAACAACCTTTTTATCTTATATAGCCATTCATAAGCTACTGAAGATGTCAATGGTTCTCTTTCACCAAAATCTTCCACCCCCAATCTCTTCAATTGTTCCAAAATAGGTCTCCGCCTAGGTGGGGCTGGTTGAACCTGCACTACTATCGGTTGAGGCTGTGTCGGAGCTGGAGCTGCCTGTAGTCACTGCTGAATGTAGTTAGCCATCAAATTAAGGAAATCTGGCTGAGGAAAAGGAGGCGGTACCACAGCAGGAGGATTCTGTTGTAGGGCCTCTTGTCGCCCAATATTACTTGATGCCTGACTCTTGCTATCAGCTGATTGTTGTCCTTAGTCAGTAGACATCTTTTCACTATAAAACAAAAGGAGCAGATCCATATTAGTTCCAAAGTACTCACTTTCAAAAATAATTGGCATGTATATACAGATAAATCAATTAATACCCATTTCGATCTTAGAACCGCCTAAACCTTTGCTCTGATACCAATAAAATTGTAACACCCTTATCACTCTGATCTAACTAACAGCGCGTGCAAATCGGTAAATTATTTTTTCTTTATCTTAACTTTTAAGTAACAAAAAAACTTAATATTACCAATTTACTTAGGTGTTCGATGACTTAAAACTGTCTCGAGTTACTATTCACATAATAAAATTTCGACAATATAACGGCTGTAAATTTAAGTAGCCTCCTGAAAAATAAATAAATCATAGCCTCTCAAAGACACAATACTTCTAAAACAATCATCATATTCTTCAAAACTCCCATCAATCACCCAACAACTCAAAACAGATTATAACCACACGCACACACATATATGTTTACATATCTTTACATAATCATGTATTAATACATAACAGTCTGTTTATTTACATGCCAAAACCTACATAAGCTACTCAACAAAATAACTTCTTTCAGTTGTACATCACTGCTCCTCTAGCTCGGTACCTGCATGCAGCAGAAACTATATGTTGAGCATAAATTATGCCCAGCGGTGACTAACGATCCTAATACTTTCCTTTAATAATATTTATTCCTCTATTATGATACGATCATATAAATTAAATTCTAAAAGTATATATAGTCAAACACATTTTAATCAAATTCAAGTGGAAACAGTTGTTTTTCATACTATTTATACTTTTTATCATTTATTTCATAATTTTTGGTAAATTTGCAATTTAGTCATCAAAATTTCACTAAATTCCAAAATGTCCTTTTTTGTCTCAATATTTATAGTTTTGCCATTATAGTCATTTCTTTTCATTTTCATTACATAATTTCTTTCCATTATTTATCATTTATGCTTTATTATACTGTTTTCGGGTAAAATTATATTTTAGTCCGTATACCATGAAAACTTTATCTTTTAACACTGTTAGGACTCCAAAATTACCATTTTGCCCTTATTAATTATTTCTTACTTATTTTACTTATTAATTACCCACTTTGGCAAAATTACCATTTTTTCCCTGAACTTTCATTTAAGCCTTTATTCCACTTAAAACTTCATTTTTATCATTCTTTTCATTTCTTTTAACTTATTATCACTTTCATACTCCTAGTACAGTACCGACATAAATTCTCAGACTGGATACTCGGGACGTGGATCCCGTGGGCCACATACAGACTGAAAAATGATCTCAAATATCACTTTTCCACAGAACAGATATCAGATACAGACAAAAGCCATGGAGATCAATGATCCTACCGTAGCAAAGCAAGTCGTCATGACTTGCACCGCGATATAGATGTCCCTATGGCTAGCCAATTATATCCTGAGCAAGGCTTTCATTGCCAGACTATTTCTAAGGGCATAATTTCATAAAAAACTAAATCAAATCTTCATTTTCTTATTATTTTCTTACTTAAGTATACTTGTTTTACTTATTATTTATTCTTTCCAATTCCTTCACACAATTTGTGAATTATTCTACCATAATTCACCAAAATTATTTACTTTCTCATCAAATTGCACATTATTTCACATTAATTCAATAATTCCATTACTTACATAATTGAAAATTTGTCTCTAAAATATTCATTTAATTTCTATAAATTACATAAAAATTCTTAGGTATGTTATTTCATTTCTACTATGACTTTGAAGCATAATTTCATCAAAATTCACAAAACTAACCTTAGTTTTCTTTAATGTTCCATTCGGCCAACAAAGGACCCACACCATATATTCGTGTAACAATTCATTTAAGCATTTAAACACACTTGTTTAAGGTCTCATAACACTAATCTACCATTACTTTCAATTAAATATCATTTTATCACTTTTTACCCTAAGTTACATAAAGGTTACTTAACTAAAATCAAAGGAAATATTAAGATTTATTAGTCACTAACCTTTCCTTCTTGCTCTAGGTTGCCTAAGCTTCCTTTTCCTTGCCAAGCCTTGGAAGCTTGCACTTCTCCCTGATTTCCTATGGAGGCCGAAATATTAACACATCAAAACCCTACTTTCTTGACTTCAAATGCTAAAATTGACATCAAAAATGAAATTTAGACACCCAAAAATATAAGTAGGCATCTTAGAAAGAATTTTAACTCATTGGTTTCACTTACCTCAACTGAAATCCTAAATTTTCTCTCTTGATTTTCCTTGATTTTCTTCCTTCTTTTGAAGAGAGGAGGACACTAAACTTAACTAGAGAGGTAGAAATTACTATCCTAAGGTTGAATTTAGTGTGAGATAGAGAGAGGAGAAGAGAAAGTTCAAGCAAAAATGGTGGAATTTATTTTGGCCAAACAGAAGAGGTGGAGAAGAAGAAGAAAATGTTGGGATTTTCCAGAGTTTTCTCTCTATTTATACCTCTTCTTTTGGGTAAAATGGGCTTGGTTTATGTTAGTGGGTTTAGTTAATTAATTAAAGCCCATTAACAACCTAATTTAAAGCCCAAAATGATTTCTCTCATTTTCTCACTCCAAATTTAATTCCATAATTCTTATCACATTAAAAATAGGTAGTACAAAAAATTTTGGCTCAATTGGAGTCCGTTATCGGTTCGATTCAACCGAATTAGTTCGATATGACACCTGTCGACATCGCCGAAAAATTCATTTTTTTATACCAAAATGTTCTATATGAAATTTCATTGAGGACTGCAAAATCTGGCAATTTTTGGAGTTCATTTGTTATTTTTAAAAATTTATACAAAATAAAGTCACCTTCCCTATCAGGGAAATTGACTCGTTACCTTTTTCGTATTTTTGACTTTCGGAGGACTATTTGACCTCGGTTTCACTTCAAATTTCAACTCCGAACTCACCATGACCAATACTTTCTGATGGTTAAATAAAATATTTTTTATTTCCGGATCCAATTTACGGCCCAGGTGTACTATTCACCATCGGAATCTATTGTCCACGACCAGGCCGGTGTTGAGGCCATTACACTATTGGTGTTCCAAGAATTCAAAAGCAAGATTGAAACTTTATGAGTATTATATCTCTTTGTTTTAGTTTTTTTTCTTTCGTTTTAATTATTTTTGGTAAGTAGTTTTCTTTACTTTTGCTTAGGGAAACTTGAACCCTCATATTTTTATTGTAATGACTTAGTTTATGCTTAATTCGATGTAAATTTAATTATTTCTTAGTTTTGAGCAAATTCTTATCTTTGGTTATTATTGAATTGATTACTAACTTATTTTATAAATAGCTGATGATTGATTTTATTTATAATTATTGGTATGCATGTTCTTGGATTAGTTCATTGGTGTTAATGCATGATTATTTTCTAAGTTAGATGTAATTATGTGTTGGTAAGAGTGGATTAATACCAATAAAGGTTGAACTAAGAATATATTGAAGTTAAGTTTGCTTGAAAAAGAGTTTAATGGACGTCTAGGAGTTTAAAACTAGATTTTAATGCTAAGTTTTGAATTATTCCTAAAAAGAAGGTTTAGTATTTAGAGTGATAGTCTGAATAAGCTATCTAGCTTTATTTTACTGATTTTTTCCATAATCACTTGTGTTACTTTTGATTTTGCATCATTGCAATGGAAGTTGAGATGGATAGTTCGTTTAGTAGAAGTATCTTAGTTATTAATCTTTGTTTAATTTATATTAATCTAGTTTTTGTTTTTGTTATGTTTTACTATTGATTTAATTTAGTTCTTGCTTTTCAATTCAAAAACTTAGGAAATAATCTCAGATTAATTCAATTTAATCATAGATATTTTGCTTAGCCATTCATGTTCCATTAGGTATGATATTCAGGATCTTAATCTTATTTTCCTATATTACTAACCGAATCTAGTACACTTGCTAAATACTAGTCAGTTACTATTTCTATGGCTTTGTTTATACAACTCCATTATCAAGTTAAACCATGTAAGTTCTCCAGTAATGCTACAATTGTAGATCTTTAACTGCTTTGTTTACTGAATTCATAGGCTCGGGTATGTTTAATGTGATAGTTGAAAATTTGTTACTCAGACAATACAATCTTTACCATTTTACATACCCAATGTTTTTACATATTGTCTAATATGTAAGTCAACCTTATTGAGCTTGGACATATTATATTGGAAAGCTTTCCTTGTGCATGTTGCGGATGCTTTAAATAAGATTTCTTTATTTTCTTTAGAATTTCTTTGAACTTTTATTTCATGTTTTTTAATAGATGGTAGACACATATCCAATGATTGCCTTTCGTATATAGCTTTTTCAACGCCTTTTCAATACTCTCATTCCTATCTGATATGATACACATTTTAGATCTAAGTCCATATGCTTGCCTAAATTTTGTGAAAAATTATTTCCAAGATGCATCATTTTCTAAATCAATGACAATGTTTACTAATTGGAAGATCTCACCAACTGCATTTTCTCACTTTAGATTGCTTATTGTACCTTTAGATTTTGGTCAATTTCTCTCTGACATATGAAAATATAGGAGACTAATTAGGAGACTATTACCCACTCTATTCAACAATTAAGTAAGTATGTTTATGCCTATAAGATAATCATTGGAATATAGATTTACATGTTCTCAAATATATAAAAGGCTTCACTACAAAAAAAAAACCTAAATTATCGACAGAATTTAGTGATAGCATATATTCCATCGCTAATTAGCGACTATTTTTAATTTTAGTGGTGAAGATGTGTTGGTCATATGTCTAGCGATGAAATAGAAATGGATAACATAAAACAATCACTAAATTTGGTGCCAAAGAATGGCACCATTTTTTACGATGAAGTTAGCAATGAAAATTTTATCGCTGAAAAATTTTCAATTTTTTTAATTTAGGAAATTAATTTCCTGAAAAATAGTGACAAAAATATAATCTCTAATGGATGTAAAACTGTAGTGATGGATAATATTTTTTGATAAATTTGGCACCATTCTTAGCACCAACACTAGCGTCGAATTTAGCGATGAAGATTTTGGTGGCTAAAGGTATGTTTAGTTCTTTAAAATTAGTGACAAATTATGATTTTCAAGAAAAATATTGTAATGCTCCCTCTAAGGGCCTATTCTGCTACCATACATAACATATCGATAATAATTGTAACCTAATTACCAATTTTTTTGCATCCCTTATTGAAGAATTTATCAAATTTTGCATATTAACTCTCATGAAAATCTCAAGTTTAAAGTTAAACATGTCATATATATATCTACATATCCACTATTTTCAACATAAGTACTATTATACTTTACAAGATTTAGATTTGTCTAAACAATATTACGTCATTACATTGTCTCCTAATACAAAGTATGATATACAAGGGTAAAAGAAAAAATACAAGATTCATACTCCCGACTTCTTCCTTATTCTTGTGTTGGCCTTCCTATTATAGATCATATCCCTATGGAAAAGTCATAATTTGGGTGCCTACATGGATAAATAACTATGCTAATCTTACTAGCTTAGTGGGGAACAAAGTCATAGGCATGACCCCTCACAGAAGTCATTTATTAAATATACACACACACACACATATAAGAACACATAATTAAGTATATGATAAAATACTAACAAGAATAGGTGGTGTGCTCCTAGCCTTACTAACATTTGAACATTCATGTTATTCTTAAGTGTACCTATAACAACTGAATTTACTTGGTTTCGCATTTATGATTTTTAGATAATCTTAATAATTTACATGACTTTTATGTGTGTGTGTAATGGTCCAAATACCGGATTAGTCGAAAATAGTATTTTTCGATGGTGTATAATGGCATCAAGATGAATAGTATCTCCTGAGATCGAAAAATATTTTATATGATCATTGGAAGGTACAAGTTACGAGTAGTCCAAGGGCAAAATTCGAAATCAAAATCAGGTCAAATGAGTTTTCAAAAGCTAAAAATATGAAAATTTTATGATTTCGGTTCAAATAGTGCCGGGTTGACTAAAATTTGATTGAAACTTTAAAAATAGCAAATAACTTCTAAAAATTACCAGAATTTTTAGATCTACATTAAATGAAATTTAAAATTATATGGTAATAAAAATTTAATTTTTCGGTGATTTTGAAAAATTAAATTATCGAACTGGTAAAAGTGAACCAGATTAGAAAATAATCTCTAATTGACTCAAAAATATTTGTGGAGCCTAATGAATATATTTTGAGGATTATGGATGTATTTTTAGGAAGGTTTGAACTCAAAAAATAAGAGAAAAATAATGATTTTGGTTTAAATAGTAATCGATTGATCGTGAATTTGATTTAGACTTTAAAAATAGTAATTGATCTTTAAAAATTATAAGAATTTTCAGTTGAACTCTAATTAATATTTAAAATTATTTGGTAGCAAAAAGTTGATTTTACGATGACATCGAAAATTATCAAATCAGACTAGTTTGAGTGAATCAAATCAAAAATGGATTCTGATTGAGTTAAAAAATTTTATAGAGGCTATATTATATATTTTACGAATTATGAAAGCATTTTTTATGAATAATTAAGCTTGGAAATTAGTAAAAATAAATTGGAATCAAATAATGCCTAATTAAGTGAATTGAATTTTTGGGTTGGCCCAATTTTTGGACCAAGGTTTAGTCTAATAAGAGGGGATATAAAAAAGGTAGAAAAATCTGAAAATCAAGAAACTTCTCCCATCTTCCATATCCATCCATGGCAGCCCATCTTTTTCCATAGAATTTTTTTTTTAATTTTTCCTTCACTTTCTTAACCAATTCCACTAAATTACACCCCCTAAATAATTCTAATGCTCTAAAGAAACCTGTAGCCATCTCAAGATCTCAAAATGAGGAAAAAGAAGAGAAGAGTGAAGGAAATGTATGGAGCATAATTTGAGTAAGTTGGTTTAATATATTTTTTTTATGGTTTTAATGGATTTCCTGGTAGATTTTAAGGTAAAAATTAATGTTTAGTGTATATTTTTAATTATGGAATATTAAAATTAAGGAATCTTTTTAAGGAAAGATTTTTCCATGGAAGGAAGAAAGGAGAGAAAAGTAAGACCAAAGAGAAATGGAAGGTAAAAAGGAGGATGGAGCAAGAAAAGGAGAATTCAAGGTTAGTAAATACACAATCTTATATTTTCCATTTATATTAATTTTATTTATGTGTGTATATGTATCTGTGCATGAAAAATATGCATGAATAATACAATTAAAGCACGAAAATATGAAATTAAGGTAGAAAATTGATGTGTGGAATGGAAAATGTGTGGAAAACAAATTTAAAGGAATTTATTCTACAATGGCCGAATAGAATTATAGGGTAAATCATGTGAATTTTTAATTTTTTTAAAGGATTTTAAGTAATAATAATAAAATAAAATTTGGAAATAGGATTAAATTTAGGTTAATAGAATTTAAATAAGAATTTTGGGAAAATAATTGAGCATATTTTAAGTTATGGAAGTAGTATGTACTAAGTAATAAAAAGGGATACAAGTAAATTTAAAATAAAATTATAATGTAACTAGTTAAAGAATAAACAATGGATAGTATGGAACTTAATAATAATAAAATTGGAGACTAGAATGGGTTATGGTTGAATGGTGATGTATATGGAGTTTATGCTTATATGATATACATAAGTATGAATTAAAATGGTAAACATGTAAAGAATCAAAGTTTAGTAGAATAAATTGTAATTATGCAAAGAATAAAGTCAAAAGTAAAATAATAATAATAATAATAATAATAATAATAATAATAATGAATTAGTTAGTAGTTAATTGATAAAAAAAATATTTCTCGTGATAACAATAAAAATATTAATAACAAACAGTAAGAATAATAGGGATATGAATTTAAAAGTGAGAAATAGAAAATAGTAGCAAAATTGTAAATATAAAGTAAGAAGGGAAAAATTATAAATTGATGAAACTTCGGGAACTAGACAGTAAAATTGATCAATATTAGTGGGGGGAAGAGGGACTAAAAATTTAAAATGAACTAGAATATGGTCAATAATTGAATTAGAAAAATTAGTGGAGTATAACAAGTAACTAAGATAATAATGTTAATGTAATACCAAAGGATAATGTTAATTCTAATGTAGAGAATAGTAAAATAATGATATTGATTATTAAAAGAGTAAGTAATAAGTAATAAAGTACGAGTATTAAAAACGGCTAAAAGTTAAATTGGATAAGTTATTAACTAAAAATGAAATTAAAGTAATTTGACTTGGAATGGTAAGAAAATAAAATTAATAATAATAAGTAGTCGTAATAAGTAAAATAATAATAGTACTAAGGGTAGGAAGAACAATAAATATGTTAGAAAGAAAATCCATAAATTATGTAAAAGTTATATGTATGTGAAATTATAATAATAAGAATGAGGCAAGAAATGTTAGAATAAATATAAACATCAATTTGATGGATAATATTGATAAAAAGGAAATGGAATGATGAGATTTAAGATATATATACATATATAGTGCATGCATTAACAAAAAAAAAATTGAATTATAAATGAATGAATATGACACAAGTTATATGAACAAGACACAAATAAAACATGGTAAATGAATATGAAACTAAAGGTGTATAGATATGCATGATATGAAATATGGTAAATGAATATGTTATTGGTACAAAAACAAAAGCAAAAGACCTTATATGGCGCAAGATAAGTAATAAATGTTTAAGGAAAATTATGTAAAACAAGATGTAATTTGGATATGACAAATGAGTAAATAAATGTAAATGAATGTATATTGCCCTTAGTTGTCTGATAATGAAATCTAGTACAGGATATAGTTGGCTAGCCATGTGGACACACATACCGTGGTCCAACTCATTGTGACTCGATTTGGTAGACTAATAATGATCTACTCCATGTCACATGTTCACAAGCAACAATATATGTCATGTTCATGTTTTGTGATCCTTTCAGGTCACCCAACATGTCTTGACCTTTAGGGTCTATATCCTGCATATCTGGTTCAGAGATTTTCGACCAGATGTCACTAGGGGCATAAATAAAGATGTAAAATAATGAATGAATTATGTGACAAATGTAGTTAGTAAGAAGTGAATATAAAATAAATGTATAAGGTAAAATGATTAATCGATAAATATAGAAATGAAATAAGAAACTAGCAATTAATATATGTATAAGGGATTATAAGTGAAAAAGAGAGTAGCGATAAAATGTAAAAAGGAGTGTACGAAGCAATTAGCACGTGACTAAGAAAAAAAGAGAAGAGAAACCGACTACTAATTACAAGTAAGGGAAAATAAATAAATAAAATGTAAGTAATGTAAGGAAGTAATTTAAAGGAGTCAAATTGGTAAGTATATAAAAGAAGAGTAAGGGATGGGTAAGATGAAATTTAAATTAATAAATCAAGAATAATAATGAAATTGAGGAATTTAAATTAAAAAGAAAAACAATATTTACATTAATAGTAATAGTAACAACGTTGACTATAATAATAACAAGATTGATAATATTGGAAAAGCATTGTTAAGCGTGATAGTAACAAAGCTAAAAATTTACATAAGAAATTTTAATAATAAGAGGTAGTTCCATTTAAGGAATTAGAAAAGACTAACTATAATAAAGTGTAGATTCAATGGTATATGTGCATGCTTTTTATGCATATGATTGTGTTTATGATTTGGTGGAAAATATTAGATGTTTATCCACCACAGGGAATTTCATGCTTAGCGCGTAGTGACTGGTGTCTAGGAAGTGTACTAGATCAGCTAGTAATATAGGAAAATAAGATTAAGACCCTAAAAATTGAATCTAAGGAAATATGGATTGCTAAGCCAAATATCTATAAATGAGTGAAATTAATCTGAGATTATTCCCCAAGTTTTTGATTTTAAAATACAAGAACTAAACTTAATTGTAAACTAACAATAAAGTAAAATAAAAACTAAAATTAAACTAACATTAGTTAAAGATAATAACTAAAACACTTTTACTGAAGGACTTTCCACCTCAATTTCTCGTATATATAACTTAATTAAAAATAATGCAGTTGATTATGGAAAACTAGCAATAAATTCAGTTAACTTCTCAAAATATCTTTCTAAGCATCAAATTTTCTTACTCAGAACAATTCAATACTCAACATAAAAATTCAATTTATAAACTCCTAAATATCTATCAGACCCTTTCTCAAGAAATTTCACTTCAATTCATTCTTAATTCACCTCTTCATAACCTAATTCACCTAAACACAATATCCAGTTACCACATTTTTCAGAAAATAACCATGCATCAAATCAAATGAGCTAAACTATGAACATGCATACCTTAAGCCAATATTACAGTTGATTATTAACTATTTCTCAACAAATCAACAACCAACATAAATATAACTCAAGAAAAGGATTTTTGCTCAGGAATTAAGAAATAATCAAATTCAATTCAACTAAAGACCAAACTAAGCCATTACATAAAGAAATATGAGGGTTCAAGTTCCCTCAGCAAAAGAAAATGAACTACTCACTCATTATCATAAAGTTTCAACAAAAATAAGATAAACTAAAAACTAAGAATTACGTAATGAAAATAAAAGCTCTTTGAATAAATCAATGAATGAATCTCTCTGTCTATCTATCTCTCTATCTTGATGTCTCAGCTCCTTATATAGCCTGAAAAGAAGAATTAAAACCAACTTTGACTTCCTATTTTTGCAAGACTTCCAATTGTAACACAAACTTCCTTTTTAGTATAAGACTTGCTATTCCATCAAAATACTTCTTATTTACTGAAAAACAGAATCCAGTCACAGATAGGAGTTGCTAGAATCAGTGGAGTGTGATTTGAAAAGGTTGAGCAAACTTGGTTGAATTGCCTAGCTTGGTAGAGTGACTTTTTACTCTACCGAGTATTACACGTTAAAAGTCACTCCATGGAGTGGAAACTCACTCCACAGTGTGACTAGCAACTGGATAAACATGATCCACTCTTCCTTCTTCCAAAATACAAAATTTCACTTAAGTCTTTCAAAATTTTTTTCTTTTTCTTCAATTAGGTCCCTAAAACACCAAAATACACAATTAAACAATTAAATTACCAATTAAAGAAATTAACTCATACAACAATTAAATTAACAAAAAAATAGCATAAAAATATATTAAAAATACACTAATAACATAGTTAAATTTACACTTATCAAATACCCTACACTTAGTCTTTGTTTGCCTCCAAGCAAATCTGAACAAACAAACTTCTCGAAATAATTAAACTCAAAATAAGATTTATACAATTCAAAACTAAGTTCAACAATTAACAAGAGCACTCAACAAAATCCTAACTAGAATAAACTCAAATAAGGAAATAAGAATCAGTTTTTATATGTGTATGCAAGACCAAAATAATTTAAACAATTTTAAAAAATAAAACACCAACACACTTCATAATCAAGCTTTAGAATTGATGTACACTAAGTATAGATGCGATTTCGTACTTGAAACTCTAAAAACACCATAAGCCTCTCCTTTAGCACTGGAATCCGAAAGTCATCTCTGCTAAACAATACAAAGAAAAATTTAGAATCACTTAGGTCTCAATTGGGTTGTAATGGGGTTAAGGGATTGACTACCAAAGAATGGTCAAAAAATAATCAAAGAGAAATAGCCACTCTATGCTTGAATAAATTATGTTTCTAAAATTTTAACTATTAAGCACAATTCCTTTGTCATGCTTGCCTACTTAATCCCAAATAAAAGCAATAAGATTGAAATCCCTCTCATTTTTCTCAATTTCTTACTTTTAAGAAGTCACAATTTATTTTTCTTTTAAATACCCCACACTTAAATTTTTTCCATATATGATAACTTTATTACTTTTCTTTTTTTCCTTACTTTTCTTCTCTTTTTCTTTTTCTTTTTTTTTGTTTCTAGCTTTTTTTATTGGCAATTTACAATAACAATGGGTAAAACACGGATATTACACAACTACTTCACAATTCTTGCCCTCAAAGATACATTATTCTCATTTCACTCAATTGAAATGCCCAATAAATATAAATCCATCCAAATCTAGAGTGGCTAATTCTCGAGGGTAGATAAAGACTTTTAGGCTATATGGTTAACAAATGAGTATAACAGGAACAAAAACATGGTACGCTTTAAGCACACCTCATTAAATTCAAATTGGTTAACAAAGGTTAATTATATCAAAAGGGTAGGAAAATAGTCTTTTTATTAGCTCAACAAGAAAAAATTGCCAAGATCACTTTCTAAGTTACTTGAGTTGCTTTTATGCTTCGAAGGGTGATGAAAAAAGTTCTCGTGTCCTAAAATTCCTTGTTCAACTATTTCGGTACACTGGTTTTTCTAATATTTAAAACTGGCCTTTCGTGCTTTATGAGTGGAAACTAATAATTATAACCCAAGTAGAGTGTTAAACTAGCCTAAAATTTCATTGAACATCCTACTTATCTTATTTTAACTAAAGTCTTAACTTATGCACATTCGAAGTTCGAGTTCAATTTGTTCATCTTCTAAGAAAAAAATTAGGGCAAATGAAGCTTTATGAAGGTTAAGTGACAAAGTGAACTAACTATAGAACTAGCATGCAAACTACAAACCATCTAAACAAATAAAAGAAAAACAGAACAACTAACACAAAGTAACTAAAACAATTTATGAGCAAGAAAAAAGAACTTCCCTAAATTTTCTGAGTTTAAAACCAATTTCAACTGTGCTCTATCCCCCTTTTTAAAATTTTATTGTCCTCTACAAAGTTGAGCTTTGATGTATGTGGGAGCAATAACCTTCCTTGTTCTCATAGGGGCCACTATACAAGTCTCACCAAAACTTATGTTTCTCTTAACAACTGGATGCTTCATTTTTCTTCGTGTCCTTTTAGGTGCCACTGTATACACAACAAAAATACAACTTACATCCAATGAAATTTAAAGCTCAATTAAATATCTAATATAAATATATAAGATAAAATACCAATTATGTCTCATAGTAAATGCAGTATTTAAGGTGGGAAATAGATGCAATTTAAGCGTAGGGTTGAAATTGAAGAAGGAAATGAAATTTGTACAACGAATTAAAATTAAACATATAGTTAAACTTAGTCTTTGAGGTATTTCATTGAACATGTGTGCACAAATTTACTAAGCTATAGTTGATGCAATTTTAATTATCTCAAATCTAAATTGATATATATATATATACATACACGATCTATTACAAACACTCAAAGCATCAATGACCATTTAAAGCACAAAAAGAATCATAAACAAGGCAAAAAATTAAGCCCAAGTAACTACATAACTTCACTTTTTTGTAAAAAGGAAAAATATAAATGCCAATTGAATTAAAGAGACATTAAAGCTAAATTAAACTTACTTGATCAATTTGATGATGTACAAAGAAGATTTAACAACAATTGAAGTACTTGGTGGAGTGAATTTGCAAAAAGAGAAGAAAAAACACAAAACCTAGGAGAGAATGCCTGGATTGGTGGAGTGTGAGAGTGTATGAGCCCCCATTAAAAGGGAACCACTTGGTGGAGTGATAGGCCACTCGATGGAGTGATGGACTACCTAGTGAATGTCTTCTGGAAAGATATGGCAAAATTTTTTTAAGGGCACTCGATAAAGCATAAGCCCACTCCACCAGTTGGGATGCCACTTGGTGGAGTGGATTTTGACTTCACAGAGTGGCCACTCTCTGCATTAAACTAAGCAAAAATAACACTGTGACATAACTTCTTTCCTGCAAAACTTGCAGATGCTTAAAAAAATCACCTAATTAACACTGAATGATTAATGCTTTCTCATTGAATTTAGATAAAAAATCCCCTAACTCATGCTTTTAGATGTGCTAAATTAATCAAGGAATGTGCCATTATTTCCAAAAAATTGTTAATGCCTATTATGTATGAACTTAACTTACCTGCACAATTGCTGCTCCTGATAAACATGTTCAAACCTAGAATGAGTATGAAAAATGTATTCCCCTTTATTTATGCATGAAACCCTTAAAACACTATACAACACTCACAAAGTAGGTTCAAATAAGTTGTATTTCCCTTTTATTGACATCCCAAAATTAATGATCCTAGAAGCACAGACTAATTTAAGTTATGACGATTAAGTATAAAAAAATATTAGAAGTAGCTTTTTAATTCTTAACCTCATGAATTGACAGACACAAATACAATAAACATAAGAAAACACAAAAAACATACATTGAACTAGGAAAATTTATTAAATTAAACTAAAGCCAGGATAGCAAATTATTAAAAATAAAACACAACTAATAATAAAAAAATTATGAAAATTTAAAGAGAAGAGTTAGAGAAGTTCTGATTTATTGAGTCCCAGCTCGACTTATGTTACTCTCTTAAGGTTGAGCTTATGATCCAAATGTAAATCTTTTTGGACTTTGCTCTTCATTTTCTCCCATCAGTAGAAGAAACTTGTCATAGTTCACCAAAGCTTGAAACTTCATATCCTCAATAAAATATGAATCCTCCTTTGGCTCTTCAAATACGAACTCTACCAACTCTTCTAGCCTAAATAAATCTTTCAAGTAGATTGAATCTAATATCTCCACTTGAGAATTTTTTCCTTCTTTCTCCTTTGGTGATAAATTCTCTTATTAAATAATTCATTTGTTGTTGTAAAAGGAATAATTTATATTCTTGGACATCATTTTGCATCATTTTGAGGATTGTCTTAAAATTTTCCTACAAAGAACAATCATCAAATAAAAAAATAAAATCAAAATCAAAATCCCAGACTAACTCAATCAAAGATATTAAACAAACAACAGTGTTGTTTACCGGCAATGGTGCTAAAAACTTGATTGGTATCTAGCAAGTGTACTAGATCAGCTAGTAATATAAGGAAATAAGATTAAGACCTTGAATATCTAATCCAAGGGAACATGGATTGCTAAGCCAAATATCTATAAATGAGTGAAATTAATCTGAGATTATTTCCCAAGTTTTTTATTTTAAAATACAAGAACTATACTTAAATGTAAACTAATAATAAAGCAAAATAAAAACTAAAATTAAACTAACATTAATTAAAGAAAATAACTAAAAAACTTTTATTGAAGGACTTTCCATCTCAATTTCTCATGCATATAACTTAGTTAAAGATAATACAGTTGATTATGGAAAACTGGCAATAAATTCAGATAACTTTTCAAAATATCTTTCTAAGCATCAAATTTTTATACTCAGAATAATTCAATACTTAGCATAAAAATTCAGTTTATAAACTCTTAAATATCTGTCAGACCTTTTCTTAAGAAATCTCACTTCAATTCATTATTAATTCATCTCTTCATAACCTTAATTCACCTAAACTCAATATACGGTTACAATATTTTTTAGAAAATAACCATGCATAAAATCAAATGAGCTAAACTATGAACATGCATACCTTAAGCCAATATTATAGTTGATTATTAACCATTTCTAAATAAATCAAAAACCAATATAAATATAACTCAAGATAAGGATTTTTGCTCAGGAATTAAGAAATAATCAAATTGAATTCAACTAAAGACCAAACTAAGCCATTACATGAAGAAATATAAGGGTTCAAGTTCCCTCAGCAAAAGAAAATGAACTACTCACTCATTGTCATAAAGTTTCAACAAAAATAAGATAAACTAAAAACTAAGAATTATGTAAAGAAAATAAAAACTCTCTGAATAAATTAATGAATGAATCTCTCTATCTATCTACCTCTCTATCTTGATGCTTGTAGCTCCTTTTATAGCCTGAAAAGAAGAATTAAAACCAACTTTGACTTTCTACTTTTGCAAGACTTCCAATTATAACACAAACTTCCTGCTTAGTATAAGACTTCCTATTCTATCAAAAGACTTATTATTTAGTGAAAAATAGAATCCAGTCACTGATAAGAGTTGTTAGAATCAGTAGAGTGTGATTTGAAAAGGTCGAGCAAACTTGGTTGAATTACCTAGCTCAGTAGAGTGACTTTTCACTCTACCAAGTATTACAGCTTAAAAGCCACTCTGTGGAGTGAAAAGTCACTCCACGGAGTGACTAGCCCCTGGATAAACATGATCCACTTTTCCTTTTTCCAAAATACAAAATTTTACTTAAGTCCTTCAAAGTTTTCTTCTTTTTCTTCAATTAGGTCCCTAAAACACAAAAATACATAATTAAACAATTAAAACACCAATTAAAGAAATACCCTAATAACATAGTTAAATTTAAACTTATCACGTAGTATTGATGCGCGCAGCTCATGGGAAGTAAAAGATTTTAAGTAATCAAGGTTTGGTCAGCAGCCGCCAAGAAGGATAGATAAGATGTAGAGCATGAAGGTCATGGCATGTATATCCTCAAGATGGATGTTATGAGTATATGAGTATACATGTTTATTAGTTTACATATGTGTATTGATATAATGTGTGTGAACTGTTATTCATGATTTTTGAATTGTAAATATGAGAATGGATGACATTTATATGTTTTAAGAAAAAAATTTACCATATGCTTTAATGTATCACATTTGATGACTATTATACTAATCTAACATTAGAATATAGACCATAGTATGTACAATACAAGGGTGTTACATGTATAGTACAGTGTTATAAGGGTGTTACATGTGTAGTACAGTGTTATAAAGGTGTTACATTTTATTGGTATTAGAGCAAAGGTTTAGTCAATCCTAAAATTAGAGCAAATGTATTAAGGATAGAATGATATGTATACATGCGATGAATATGTATTGATGGTAAGAGTGATTATATGTATATGATAGGATAGAAGACTCATTTAAGTTTATTGAATCGTAAGGATCATAAGTTATAAAAAGTTAGTTAGAAATCTGTTGTGAGTTATTAAGTTGGATACCCCCAAAGTGATCATATAATAGTGATAATAATTTGGTATGTAAGAAAATTTTGACAATTAAATTTTCTTAGAGGTGAAGAATTGTAATGGCCTAAATGCCGAGTTAGAAATAATATTTTTCGATAGTGAATAGTGGCACCGAAATGAATAGTATCTTCCGGAGTCGAAAAATATTTTATGTGATCATTAAAGGTACTAGTTGTGACTAGTCCAAGGGTGAAATTAGGAATCAAAATGAGGTCAAATGAGTCTCTAAAAGTTGAAAATAAGAAAATTTCATGGTTTCGATTTAAATAGTGCCCGGGTTGACTAAGATTTGATTGAAACTTTAAAAATAACAAATGACCTCTAAAAATTACGAAAATTTGTATATCTACATTAAATGAAATGTAGAATTATATGGTAATGAAAATTTAATTTTTTGGTGATTTTGAAAAATCGAATTATCAGACTAATGAAGGTGAACCAGGTAAGGAAATAATCTCTTATTGACTCAAAAATATTCATAAAGCCTAATGAATATATTTTGAGGATTATGGAAGTATTTTTAGGAAGGTTTGAACTCAAAAAGTAAGAGAAAATAATGATTTTAATTTAAACAGTAATCGATTTACCATGGATTTGATCGAAGCTTTAAAAATAGTAAATGATCTTTAAAAATTGTATTAATTTTTAGTTGGGCTCTAATTAGTATTTAAAATTATTTGGTTGTGAAAATTTGATTTTACAAAGGTCCATTTATGGAATTAGAAAAGACTAATTATAATAAAGTGTAGATTCAATGGTATAAGTGCATGCTTTTATGCATATGATTGTGCGAATTATTTGGTGGAAAATATTAGATGTGTATCAACTACTGGGCATTTCATGCTCAGTGCATAGTATTACTGTACAGGTCATAGGAAGTAAAAGATTTGAAGTAATCAAGGTTTGGTCAGCCGCCGCCAAGAAGGATAAATAAGATGCAGAGCATGAAGGTCATGGCATGTTTATGCTCGAGATGGATGTTATGAGTATATGAGTAGAGAGGTTTATTAGTTTATATATGTGTATTGATATAATGAGTGTGACCTGGTATTCATGATTTTTCAATTGTAAACACAAGAATGAATGACATTTATATATTTTAAGAAAAAAATTTATTGTATGCCTTAACGTACCACATTTGATGACTATTATACCGATTTAACATCCGAATACCGACCATAGTATGTACAATACAAGGGTATTATATGTATAGTACAGTGTTATAAAGGTGTTACAGTGTGTGTGTGTACATATATATATATATATATATATATATATATTGTTAGTGTAAGCCCTAGCCCCAATACATTGTAATAAAACACTTTAGTTAATAAATGAGGCATTTATTTTATCTATTGTATTCCTGTGCATATCAATTGATAGAACTATCCAAGAATGTTGTTTCAGTTTAAGTTATCATGTGTGAGGCACATGGTTGTAAGACCTTGAAACAAATGAGACTTCATTCTAAATATCCCTAGTCAGTCATTGATATGGGAATAACAAATGAATTAAGACTATTATGCTCTCTCTGATAAGTTGAGTTCTGTCATACGGATCATAAGGACAAGAGTGTCAATTAGAGATCATAGATACATGTTTAGAACATGGTATCTGGATTTGATCCACTTATAAGAACACTACATGGTACAAGTCATAAGTGTTTCTCATATGCAAGTTTTGTATCGGAGTTCTTAGACCTAAAATCTCTATGAAACTCTTTATGAATTACTGTGTGCTTTGACATACACTTAACGTGATTGGAATAGAGTGACAAGTACGGGTATGCTTGGGTATGCATTGATTCATGTTAGAGAGCATGAGAGAAGTGAAGGGATTACCCCTATTTATAAGAGAGAAAATATCATCGGCCACTTGATCAGTGAACTAAAAAGTGTATGGCCATACCGAGATGAAATAATGAGTAATCATTATTTATCTAAGAGTTCAGTGTCACTGGAATATCAAGAAAGGAATTAATATATATAAGGATGACTAGTTCCATGCCTTATATTAATTCTGATATTTATGGGTAAGGAACTATGCAAAATTGCATTAGGTCACTAAATCCCATATGCATTATCATTTAATTTGGAATGCTATAATATCTTGCTAGAGAATATATATATAGCCTTTGAATTAATTCATTGCTAACATTAAATGGACCTATAGGATCGCACACAAAGCATTGGGCTTAAAATATTTAAATAAAGTATTGGACATTAATTTGAGCTTTTAATTAAAGTCAAATTAATGTATGTAATGGGCATTATAAATGCTATTGGACCTTGGCCCATGAGAGAGAGAAATTCAGCCCACATGGTTTAATTTCAATTAATTAATTATCTTGTATTAATTAAGTTAATTGAGTATTAAATCCTAATGATATTTAAATCAAATTAAAACACTTAATTAAGAGATGACATAGCCAAAATTCCAAGATTAAATACTAAGGAATTTTGGCACATGTGAATTTCCAAATTAAGTGATTAATTTGATTATAATGTCGTATGGTTTATCTTGGATTAAATCAAAAGAGTTTGAATCAATATATATTACTTATTTTAAGGAAGTGATTAAGGCTAAAATAAATTATCTTGAGGTAGTAGATTTTAGATTAATCACTTACATAATTAGATGATATATATTGATAGAGAAAAATGAAAAACCCTAGTTTTTGCTAGGTTTTGGCGTGAATTACATCTCTCTCTCACAAGAATTTCTCTTGGCCGAAACACACAAGGGGAAGAACTCTTTCTTGCTTCCTTGTGTTTTTGGGCATTAATAGCACCTAAAAGAAGTACAAGATCAAGTCTTATAGCTTCAAACCATAGCCATTACACAATACTTAATTTGAGAGCTAGCAATCTTGGTTTTTAAGCTATCTTTGCAAGTGTGTGTGTGAGAATAGAGAGGAGTGGTTTAAAGGCTATTCCTTGGCATTGGTGGTGAAGGTCTAAGGCTAAGATATCCTCCTTGGTTGTTGGTCATCATCAAAATCAAGTTTTAAAGGCATCTAAAGTTGTAAGTTTTAAAACCCTAAAATTGCATGTTTTGATTCTTGTCATGGAATTGTATGGCATGTATGATCAAATTTTTATTGTTTTCTGCTGCGTGATCTTTATGTGCATACCATGTCATATTCCATCATATATATGAAAAGTTAAATTCATGGTTAAAACCTACTAATTGCTCATATGTTATTAAACTAACCAAATAAGTCTATTTGCATATGTAATGAACTAATAGATCTCATATTATACAAGTGCTTATGTGACGTGCGTTGGATTCACTCTCGGAGGCCCACTTTTAGGGTCTAGGGTTAGAGGAGGTTCACTTAGTGATGAATTGGCCACTTTTCCATAAAAAGGGATCAAGCCCAATTTATGGTTGGTGATCAACCCATGATGGCATCTACTAGTGGACCTAAAAAGGTAAGCATCATGGAGTTATCCGATAGGACGTCAAAAAATGAATCTCGACCTTTTAATGCCCAAACAAAGATTGGTGTTCGGGATATCATTCTTATTAGATATTTTGGTTAGGTGTTGTTTTATAATTAAGTTTTAAAATTAATCCACTCTCCTCTCTCACGTGATGCAAATGATAGAAATTAAAGCATCCCAATCAAATATAAAGGCAAGAAATAAATACTTAAAATAAAGTCCTGCTTAAATTATTACATAAGCAAATCATCCTCAACACAAAATAATATACAAAATAGAAATTAATATCATACATAAAATGGGTTATTTGATTATTTTTGGAACATTGGTTCCCTCATGTATATTTAAAACAATTATAGATTTACTTTGTGTGGGTTTAAGATCAAAACTAGATATTGGTCCGTATTTTGGAAAAAAAATCCAATTGATTTAATAGAAAATATTTTAATGCATTTTTATTTTATCGCGCACAAAAATACTTTTCTTACTAACTATTACATTTTTTAAAAAAATTATACATCCAAGATAAAATAACAAATAATGGCAAAAATTGAATAATAAACAAAACCATAATAAATAATTAAAATGAGTAAAATAATCAAAATGACCATAGAGTGAAGAGGTGATATATTCGGAAGCCTGACTTCTTATGTAAAAAACTACAAACCCTCCAAAGCCATGAAGGTATCAATAACTCTACAAATCACATAAAAACAAATGAGTTAGTATTCACAAAAAAATAAAAATAAAATCATAAGTGCATTACTATAGGCAGGAGAGGTTTATCCATGGAAATATATCATTCAGGGAAAAACCATACTAGAAATGTACAAATACTATAAGAAATAAATAAATAACACAAAATAAATAAAAATGCCAAAAGTATACAAAATATGCCCTAAAATAAGCTCAAAGATGCCCAGAAAGAGCAAGGGATGGCCTTAAGGAGAGCAAAGGATGGGATAGAAGAGCGAACCAATGATGTCCTGTCTATCGAGTGGGTGTTACATGTATAGTATAGTGTTATAAAGGTGTTACAGTGTGTGTGTGTGTATATATACATACACACACACACACACACACATATTAAATTCATGGTTAAATCCTACTAATTGCTCATTTGTGATTAAACTAACCAAATAGGTCTATTTGCGTACGTAATAAACTGACAGATCTAATATTATACAAATGTTTATGTGATGTACGTTAGAGCTGCCGTTCATTTTTAGGTTTGCTCTCGGAGGCCTGCTTTTAGGGTCTAAGGTTAGAGGAGGTTCACTTAGTGATGAATTGGCCACTTCTTCATAAAAAGGGATCAAGCCTAATTTATGGTTGGTGATCAACCCATGAAGGTATCTATTGGTGGATCCAAAAAGGTAAGCATAATGGAGTTACCACCCGATAGGACATCGAAAAATAAATCTCTACCTTTTAATGCCCAAATAAAGATTGGTGTTTGGGATATCACTCTTATTAGATATTTTGGTTAGAAATTATTTTATAATTAAGTTTCAAAATTAACCCACTCTCTTCTCTCACGTGATGCAAATGATAGAACTTAAAGCATCCAACCAAATATAAAGGCAAGAAATAATTACTTAAAATAAAGTCTTGCTTAAATTATTACATAAGCAAATCATCCTCAACACAAAATAATATACAAAATAAAAATTAATATCATACATAAAATGGGTTATTTGATTATTTTTTGGAATATTGGTTCCCTCATGTATATTTACAAAACTCATAGATTTACTTTGTGTGGGTTTAGGATCAAAACTGGGCATTGGTCCGTATTTTGGAAAAAAACTCAATTGATTTGATAGAAAATATTTTAAAGCATTTTTATTTTATCATGCACAAAAATTCTTTTTTTACTAACTATTACATTCCTGGAAAAAGTTATACATCCAAGATAAAATAACAAATAATGGAAAAGATTGAATAATAAATAAAACCATAATAAATAATTAAAATAAGTAAAATAATCAAAATGACTAGAGAGTGAAAGAGGTGACCAATTCGGGAGCATCTATGTAAAAAACTACAAACCCTCCAAAGCCATGAAGGTATCAATAACTCTACAAATCACACAAAAACAAATGAGTTAGTATTCACAAAAAATAAAAATAAAATCATAAGTGCATTAATATAGGCAGGAGAGGTTTAGACATGGAAATGTATTATTCAAGCACAAAATCATGCTAGAAATGTACAAATACTATAAGAAATAAATAAATAGCACAAAATATATAAAAATGACAAAAGTATACAAAATATGCCCTAAAATAAGCTTAAAGATGCCCAGAAAGAACAAGGGATGGCCTTAAGGAGAGCGAAGGATGGGACAGAAGAGCGAACCAGAGATGTACTGTCTATCGAGTGACGGACGGCCATCCACCGATCCACCTTCCCGTCCATCACCTCTGAATAGAGTAGAAAATGCAGAAACATGGCAAAAAATGCAAAAAATATGTAAAATGAGTTTCTAGCCCTAAACATGCAACATTTAAATAGTAAATTATGTCAAAACATGTTAGAGGTGTATAGTCATACATTAAATACTTTAAAAATTACAAAATTGTAAAATTTACAAATGAAGGAAAAAGGTTTACATGTACAATAATGAAGGAATCTCAAAGGTTTTATCATGTCTCTAACCAATTAAATAATTCAAAAATGGATAACGCTCCAATAAAATATGCATATCATTCAAGTATAATGATTAAAAGTATCAAATTAATATTAAACAGTCATGTGAGCATGTGAATGAAATATAGAGAGAAAAAGTAAGGAAGAGCCTAGAATGTTACCCTCAGAAGATATCCTAACTCTATAATTCCTGTAGTCCAGATCTTTGCTCCAATTCATGTTCCTTGATTCTCAAAAGAGTATGAAATCCATTTTGTATGAGCATGTGTTTGGCAAAGATTTGCTAAAGCATAAAGGTTTAGAGAGAGAAAGAAACTAATTCTTCTTCTTTAATGGTGGCTCCTAAAAAAATATGATTCCCCCCTAAAAAAACCCTAGATTTTATGTTTTTGTACCTAAGGAATATTTTTGAATTGAAATCCCTCTCAAATCTCCCCAAATCTGGAGATAAACCCCTACAAATCCGAAAGAAATCTTAAAAGAAAAAAACTACCTTTTTTGAAAACCCATAAGCATGGGAAAACTAGGTTTTGAGTGAAGGACGGGCATCCCTCAATGACGGGCTGCTGTTCCTCATCACTAAACCCTAAATTTCCTAAAACATCTCCTAAATGGACCATCCAGAAGAGAAGGAACCACAGATGGAGAACCCCTCAGGTGACTAGATAACCGTCTATCATCATTGGAGTTTTTTTTTGCATATTTTGTTAAGACACCTGAAAATGTTTGGGGATACTTAGAAAATTATAAAAAAAAATCTTTGAGAAATAGTGAGAAATTCACAATCGGAGCTTTAAGATTCGAACCTATTGTCAGTAATATACTATTTCCTCATCATTAGGTAACCCTAGGTCACGGTGTGTATCACTACCCCCAATTTTGTTCGAGCTGGTGTACCAGTGCCAAAGTGAGCCAAAATTCAACATAAAAGGAAAAATACACGTCCCTGAGGTAGCAAATCTCTTGGTCAATTTATCATTTGAAATTCTTGATTAGCATTTAGGGTATGCAGAATCAGGATTTGAGACTAACACAATTGAAGGCCGTGACTCTCTGATTGTTTAATTAGTGCCTAAGGCATGCAGGATTGAGACAACAAAAGTTTCACTTGATTAGCTCCTGAGGCATGCAGAATCAAAGCTTTGAGACTAACTCCATTGCAACCGGTGACTCTCTACTTGTCAAATTAGTGCCTAAGGCATACAAAATTGGGACTAGAAAGAAAGTTTTGCATGATTAGCACCTAGGGTATGCAAAATTAAGTTACTTGAATGCATTTGATTAGTGCTTGAGGCATGCGAAATCGAGATGGCTTAATGAAGACTGATTAACACCTGGGGTATGCAGAATCAATGTTGCTTGAAGTATATTTGGTTAATGCCTATGGCATGTAGAACTAGAATACTATGGTCAAATTTGATCAGCGCCTGAGGCATGCATGATTAAAATTATTTGCTATACTTGACTGAGGGTAGAGTAGACCTATTGATTATTGTTTCTTCAAGGTATAATTGTTTTCTTAAGGTAGCATTCCCGTAGGGAGATTTTTGATGAGTAAGTGCTTGTCTACTTGAGAGATTTCTGATAAATATGCATCTCATGTTCCAATGGATGGCAACAATGGACTCAATATATAATGAATGAGTTCTCTCAAATCATAGAGAGAGTTCTCTTTGGATTCAAAAATATTTGCATTTCCTCTTATTGTGCATTCCTTTTATTTCAACTTGTTCGAGTAGTTCCTTGCAATGTAGAACAATGCCTGCATTCTTCTTAGTAAAATAGCCATATGCCCTCTGGTGGAGGTTTTCCATACCATTGTGAAAAAGTATTAAGTATTAGTATCTTATTTATTGGGTCTGACCTTCTTGAGCTGTCTTTATCATTGCCTTTTTTTTCTTTTTTATCATTACTCATTTGTTATTACCGCTCCTTTTTTTTTCAAGGTGGGATCATTTATAAATTAGCTTATTAGTCTTATGGAACTCATTTTCATCTTTCAAGCACGATAAGTCTAAATAAAATAAGACATGAAATAAAATGATAAACTATATGCAACTCTATTTTTATATATACATCAAAAATTGTAACAAGTACTCTTTGAATACAAAATAAAATGAGTCATTGTGAGGGCCCTAATCCCGGTGCTCTACGATAAGCCGATCTTGATGGTAGTTTAGGAACTGCAGCTTAGACGATCAAGCTGGTGCTATGGCCTGAGGTGCTGGGCCGGCTGGTCTCCTACCTTCTATAATATGAATTTGAAACCCAGTAGCACTAACGTCAATGGATACAAAACCTGCGCTATCACCCCCGCCAGCCTCTCTAATCCCTAGACTACCTTACAAATTGCTCTAGAGTTACTCTTTAGATACCTTATCAGGTCTCCCCTCAGGTACCTAATGTACCTCCTTAGCTCCTCATCAATGTCAATCACAGTTTTCCTGGCCCCAGGAACTGTTGTCTTGATGCCAGTGCTTTGGTCTCTAAGCTGAGTGATGAAATCATCAACCACTTATAAAGACTTATCGAGCCTATAACCCATAATCTCCATATCTGCTCTAAGGCTCCATACCTATATCTGTAAGGTCTGAATAGTCACTAGCAAGGCCTGAAGGGATTATACTGCTATCGGTATGGTTTGTAATGCCTTCTCTTAGCATTTGCTAAATGCATCAAGTGTTGCTAGCCTCATGGAAAATCATCTAAGGGAGGAGCCGATGGTGCCTGTGTAGGTGATGATGGAATTGATGGTGAAGGAGCCATCGATGTGGATGCCTTTTGATGTCTATAAGGTGGTGGGGTCATAGACGATGACGCTCCTAGGTGGCCATAGGGAGAAAACCTCACAACTAGTGACCTTTGATGTCTCATAGGGGATTTGAAACATGTTGAAGTCTGCGGGGAGCCACCCAAGAGTTCACAAATCCATAATTAAAATCCACCTCTGCCTCCTGGGGCTCTCGTGCCTTATAAGGCTCCTGTAGCTATCCATCCTATTGAGGTGGCTGCTAAGGCTCCGTTGGTGCTTGATCTTGACCATCCTCCTCGACCACTGCATCGTGAACTATGGGATCTAGATCGCATCTCTATCGAGTCTCAAGCACCATCAGCAATCTGTATTGGTTCTCTCGCCCCTCTATAGGCTCTACTATGGTAATTCTTGCTTGTTGGTCTATATGTATCACTTTCAGGATCAAATTGCCAAAATCTACCTCACATCCTCTAAGGAAAAACATCAATCTCATGATGACTCCTTTTACGCATATCGGGGTCCCTCATGTGATACTCACCCTAGTCAATGTAGAGACGATCTCGTGGGTGATGTTTATGTGATAACCCTTCTATATCCCTCATAAGCTGGTAACATTTTCCAAATTCACATTACCCGGACTCTCTATGTATCATAGATATTAAGCACTATGCATCCTTCTTATTAAGTAGATAGAACTCTCTGGAGATACCTATATATTTGAAGAGCTAACATCGTACTCTTCACCTTGTCTAAATCACAGATGGCTTCTGGCAATGTCACGGCCCTCCATCTATCCCTATCCATGAATTTAGGCAGTGTGACCATATCTAGTCCATTAAGAAGCCTTATGGCCTCTACAAATAAGGTTCTCATAATGTTGCAATGGATGCCTAGTGCCCAGAATTGCATAACACTCTTTTGTGTCTCTAAACACTAGTATCCTCCATATGCCAAGGTAGCTAAGACCTCTCTAGTCATATATAGATAGGTCATTAAGGTTAGAGCAAAGAAATCTATCCAACCTACCCTTGCTAGGAGCCTGTTAGCCTTCTGCAGCAATCCAACCTCCTCCAGGAACTATCTGGAAATAAACCACCTTGCCTTATACTTTACTCGGCCCAGAGCTTAGTATCGCATACCTTGTTCAAAAATTATATAGGTTGGTACTAGCTGGGATGATGGGGATGCACTATCCTATATGGCATCTTGCAAAAAAGTATCATATATTAGCTTGAAGCTGACTTGAGATGCAATAAAATCAAAACATCAATATTACATTAAGCTAAATATTCACAGTTACCCTATACAAAGAATGCTTGATACATGTGATCGGTGTCTAGCAAGTGTACTAGATCAGCTAGTAATATAGGAAAATATAATTATGACCCAAAATATCAAACCCAAGGGAAACTTGTGTTTGTATGTGTAATTTTAATTTTAAAACCAAATTTGTGTGAAGAAAGAAAGAAGAGAAATCCCAAAGTTATGATAGTTGAAGATTAAAACTAAAAGCAGTATTTTAAAACTAAAATAAAACAATTAAAAGAGTTAAAATAACTAAAGATAAAATGAAAACAAGTAAATTAAATGAGATAAAAATCAATATTAAAACAACTTTCACTAAAGGACTATCCACCTTAACCAATAATGTTATGACTAAATCAAAAGAAAACACATAAGTGATTATGGATAATTCAGATTAATAAACCCAGATAACTTTATTCAAGATTATCATTCCAAGCATTAAAATTTTCTTATTCAGATAAACTCAACACTTAGCATAAAGACCTGAATTATTTCTGCTAGATGTCTATTAAATCCTTTCTCAAGTAATTTAACTTTCACCTATTCTTAGTTACACTTTTCTCAATCTTAATTTACTTAAACCAACACAAAATTATAGCTTATTCAGATTATAATCATGCATTAACCTAAATAAGTTAACCCAAGAACATGCTTGACAATAATAAACGTAAACCAATTACTTAACCAATGATTAATTAAGTTAACAATCAATTTAAAATTGAATGAAGATAAGACTATGCTTTAAGAACTAAGAAATAATCAACTTGCATTAAATTAAAGATCAAACTTAAGTCATAACAATACAAGTTAAGGATTCAAGTATCCTTTAGTAAAAGTTAAAGAAAACTACTCACAAGACATACTTAAAATCAAAACAAAGTTTTGAAGAAACAATGAAAACAAAAAACAACGTAAAATAAACTAAGAAGATAATTTTCTTAATTCTCAGATTGATTCTTTCTCTGGTGTTTCAGACTCCTATTTATAGGCCAAAGACGTAGTAGAACCCTTCTTAAACTCTCAAAATTAAATAGGAAGCAAAATCTACTTAAATAGGAAGCTTGGAGAATATGGGAAAACTTGTACGTGGCCACACCCAAATCAGTGTTAATCCACATGTGGGCACGGGTTGAGCATTAAGAGGGACACCCGTGGGCACGGGTTATTCTCTTTGAAGGGACACACGACCACGTCTCATGCTTTTTGTTCTTCACACATGGGCAGTGGTATTTTTCTTTCTCAAACTCACATGGCCATGGCTTTCTTGATGCAACCTTCACGTGGCCATGGATTCTTCTCTTCATCTATTTCACGTGGTCACGTGAAAACCTTCTGGACTCGACTCTCACTTTATCGCATTAATTTATCATTTTTGTAGTTTTGACCCCAATCTCTTGCCTTATTTGCAATTTAAGCCCTTTTTAGCAAATTAAGCCTGAAAAACACCCAAAATTCTGAATTAACTTCAAAAACACACAAATTAATATTTTAACTCTAATTTAACCAAAATTACACTAACTTAACTAAATAAAAATACTTAAAACATGTTAAAAACTATACATAATTCATACTTATCAAATACCCCACACTTAAACCTTGCTTGCCCTCAAGCAATTTAGAACAATCCCACCCTCAAAACAATCAAACTTGTACAAAGAACTACATATTTAAAAACCAAGCTTAGCATTTTAACTAAAGCACTTAAAATAATCTCTAAATATAACAACTTCAAATAAGATAATATCAGTTAATTTCCTTCAGTATGTGCAAGACCAAATCATTTTTAAGCAATTTTGAAAATCAAAATATCAACACAATTAGATAGTGAAGTATAGAATATATAAATGCATAAGCATACAATCGGTTTTGCGCTCGAAACTCTAGAAACACAATAGGTCTCTCCTTTAGCACCGGAACCCGAAGGTCATCTCTCCTAAACAACTCAAAACAAACTTAAAATCACATAGGTCTTTCAAGGGTTGTAATGGGGCTAAGGACATGGTTATCAAAGAATGGATAAAAGATAATCAAAATGAATAGCCACTCTAAGACAAAATAGATTATTAATCCCAACAACTTGATCAATGCATATTTTGCTCATTCTTGCCTCACTTACAAACTTTCTTTTAAGAGAAATTATGCCTTTTCACAAAGTCACCACAATTTTGTTCTTCCTTGTACTACCCCACACTTAGCTTTTTCATAATTGCTAGCTTTTTCTTTTTCTCAATCTTTCAAACGATCTTTTTTTTTTAACTTTTATTGCTAGCATTCAAAAAATAATTGAATAATCTTAAGGTAATACAAGGTAGATTTTTCACTTAACTTCATCAATAACTTTTGCTAATGATTTTCTCACTACACCCAATATAACTTTAATCTCCTCATACATCCATTTAATCCTAAAGTGGCTAATTCCATATGGTGAGATAAAGGCTTTTTAGGTTATATGCTAAAACATTGAGTGTAACAAGAAAATATTAATGGTACGCATTAAGCATACCCTTTTTAAGCTCAAATTGGTTTTGTAAAGGATATAATTTCACCAAGGTAGGACAAAAGTCTTTAAGAAAGTTTATCAAGAAAAATTATTGCCTAGATCATTTTCTAAGTTGTTTGAGTTGCTCATATGCTTTGAAGGGTGATGAGGAAGGTTCTAGTGCTCTAAATTTTCTTACTTCACTACTTCATTATATTGGTTTTTCTAAGTTAAAAATTGGTCTAAGTACTTTTAAGGATTTGGAAACTGACAAATATTTATCAAGTTGAAGATTAAACTATCTACAGATTTTTTAAACAACATATTTGTTCTCTTGCTAAGCAAAGATTCAAAACATGCATATTCTCCAAGTTCAAATTGTTCAAAGTTTTAAAGGCAACTGAGGCAAACTAATTTCTCATGCAAACTAAATGAAAAAGTGAACTATATAAGTTTTCAATATGTTTTACAAACTTAAGAAAGCAAACGTAACACAAACAAAACAACTAACAGAAGACAAAACACAAAATAACAAAAATCGATTCATGAAAAGGATAAGGAAAGGTAAAAGACAATCTCCCTGAAAGAAAGCTACCCCCTCCTCAAAATTTTGTTGTCCACAGCAAATGAAGACAAACTATGCTGACGGAGGTGGAGGTGACGGTGGGTTGCGCTCCCAATATTGCTGCACAAATGTCTCAACAGTGTTTGTAAGGCTCAAAATAGTATCTTGCAAAGTATCCAAACGTATTTGTTGCCAATCCAACCGTTGACTCTGCTGGTTAAAATGAGCTTTCCATTTCGAAGTTGCTGGTTCATTGACAGGTGGATTTTCAACTTGTGTAGCTTCTTCATTTGGCTCCTCTTCTGGTTCCTCAATCTTAATATGGTTTTCTCTTAAGTATTCCTCTCAAGTTGCCCAATGACCACGAGGCCTAGGAATCAGAATTTTCATCCTCTTTAGCATCTTATTGTCGATACAAGGTACATCGCCTGGAAGTGGGTCGCTATAAACAGGATGTTCTACTGCAATAGCCAAGACTGTAGCTATCCACCCAATAGAAATGTTATCAATATTTCCCGGCATCTTTTTTAACTCCTTAATTCGATGAGCTATAATAGCCGCTCCATTGATAACTATTCCATCTACCATGTATTGGAGGACCATAGCTTGAGAAACACTAATAGTGCTTGCACTTTTCAAATTGTTATACATGCTTTTTGACAAAAATCGATGAATGATCCTTAAAGCATGATTCCTTAAAGCATGAACCTTACATTGTCCTCCTACCCATGGCTCATTTAGCTCAAGATCTTTGATTCTTTCCCAATTGTCTGCAAGAGATGTATCCTCTAATTCGATTGGGGGTATCCAGCATAAATTCTAAAATTTTTGAAAACTGACTAAAAGTCAAGGAGTAGCCTCTCTTGCCAAACTTGAAACCTACTGTTTCGTCCTCTACATCTCTCATAAAGTAACATTCAAAGGAGTATAGAAAGTCCCGTGCCATATCCGGATATACCTTAGGTTTCTTTTCAATAAACTGTGTCCATCCAATATTTTGAAGTAACGGTTGTACCTCATGATCCCACAGATTTCTAGTCGAAATATTGAGGAAGTATTGACTTAAATAGGCAGGCTGGACATACGTTCATTTACTGAAGTAATCAAACTTATTGACCTTAGCCCTATCCATATGTGATGGGATGCGTATACTGGAAGAACTTGCTACATCAGGATACTTGGTCCTCCTAGTTGCCACTGAAAAAATTTGAAGAAATAATGTAAGTGAAACGTGTCAACCCATAAACCAAAGTACATTAATGTGCAAGTAAATGAACGGAAGGTACTTTGAAGTACATTTGGATGAAATGAATAATAATGAGAATATAGATGCACAGTATATGAGTAGGAATCAATATGGAAAGCATAACAATTATTAGAAAGAAGGCACAATGAATATGTCAAAAATAATGCTTAACATATATGAATAAAGTCATGAACCAATCATGCAAGAGGTGGAGGAGTTGATAATGCATTAATAAAAATCCTAGACATGCCAACCAAAGAGTGAAAACTAAATGATCTTAAAGAAAAACTCATTGGGACATTTCATCGAACAGGTTATGTGCACAAGTTTGAGCATCAAATTGAAGTGCATAATAAAGACTATTCTTTACCCAATTGAATATCAAGCATCTATAACATGCAGATATAATCTATAATCATTCATATTAGCAAAAGGCATTAGCATGAAGTCAAAATCTTATATGCAAAATGGCTTCAAGAATGAACATGTATAGGCACAAAATGGCAACAAATAATAGTAATGAATGTATTAAAACATAAATTAAGGAGCAAAGATGGTGGATACTTACTTGAGAGGAAAACCAAACCAAATGGTAGCACAAAATGGAGATGATGTGTGTGAGTTGTGAAAACCTTAGAAATATTGAAAACAAATATGGAGAAAGAGGAGAAAATAGAAAGAAGAGAGAGAAAGAGCAAAGAGAGAGAGAGAGTTATGGTCGGAGATGGTGGTGAATGGTGGTGGTTGTGAACCCGTGTCCGTGGGTGATTTTGCAGTTGGGGAGGTATGGGCGTGTGTGAGAAGAAATAAAATAAAGAAGAGGAAGAAGAGACATATGCATAGGAGTGTTATAGGGGACAACAAGGGGGTACGTGGCCACACGTAGGAGTGGGCATTCCCACACATGGTCACGTGAAAGGGAAAAGAAATTTATGAGGTCCAAGGCGTGGGTGTGGGTGAAAAACACGTGGGCTGTGTGTGTTTTCGTGAGAGAGGCGATGATGTTGTGTGTGGCCACGTGAGGGACAAAGGAAATTCCCACGTGGTCACGTGTGTGTGAGTTTGATGAGGCAGTGCCTTGATACGTGGCTACGTGATAGCTAATGAGTATCTACGCATGGCCGTGTGTGATGGTGTTTGGGAAGCAGCAGCTGGATGTGTGGCCACGTGAGAGTCTATGAAAAATTTGTCCATGGCCGTGTGTGTTTTAGCCTCTCCAATCCAGAGGCTTTGTGCGTGGCCATGTGGGATATAAAGGCAATTCCCACATGGTCACGTGTTAAGTTTTTCCTGTTTTTTGAACACCCCACTTTTCAACTTAAATCTCCTCATTTTTAAACACACATGGCTCTATATATTTGTCTCTTGAACATGTAAAACACATACTCTTATTTAAAAACCTTTATTCTTTAAAAACCTGTTAACCTACTCTTGATATGAATCGAAACACACAAAAACAAAAATAAACTGTAAGGTAAAAGACATAAAAATTTGAAGTTTTGAGTTTTAGAGTTCTAGCTAGACTATCCAAACCGTTTCTTAGAGATCTTGAAGAACCATGGTTGCCTCAGCAACCTCTTGTTGTCCTAAGTGATATGGTTTGAGCCGATGACCGTTTACTATCAATTCACGACCATCTCTTAAATTTTTTATCGTTACTACTCCAAAGTTATTGCTTGACATCACTTGGTATGGTCTGAGCCACTTCGATTTCAGTTCACCTGGAAACAAAAAAAGACGACATGTGTTTCCAAAACTCAGTTTTAGAGTTCATTGAGCTGTAATTTCCTCTTTTCTCCTGCATTTCTCAAATCAAAGTTGAGAAATTTGGTAGCCCAATAAGCTTTATGTTCTAATTCTACTGGTAGATGACATGTGTTTCCAAAAATGATCTTATAAGGAGACTTGCCTATAGGGGTTTTAAATGCAGTTCGATAGGTCCATAGAGCCTCATCTAATTTCTGATATCAATTTTTCCTAGAATTACTAACTATTTTTTCTAGAATTGATTTTAGTTCCCTATTAGACACCTCTACTTGCCCATTTTCTTGAGGATGGTATGGGGTGGTAATCTTATGCTTGACTCCAAATTTCTTAAGCAAGGTTTTGAATTGATGGTTGACAAAATGTTTGCCTCCATCACTTATTATAGCTCTTGGTGCTCCAAACCTAGTAAAAATGTTCTTTCTAATAAATTCAAGCACTATACGGGAATCACAAGTTCTAGTAGCTATGGCTTCAATCCATTTACTAACATAATCCATAGCTACTAAAATATATTCAAAACCAAAAGAATTAGGCAATGGTCTTATAAAATCTATTCCCCAAACATCGAAAATTTCAACTTTAAGTACATTATTAATAGGCATTTCATCCCTTTTAGAAATATTCCTAACCCTTTGACATCTATCACACATTTCAATGAAAGTTTTGACATCCTGAAATAAGGTTGGCCAGAAAAAAACCTGATTGGAGAACCTTTTGTACGGTTTGATTAGGTCCATGATGGCCTCCAACTTCACCTCAATGGCATTGTTGCATGATAGCTTCTTGTTCTGATTCCGATACACATCGTTTTAGCACTTGATCCGTACAAATTTTTATGAGATACGGATCGTCCCAAAGGTAGTGCTTGGCATCCGCTTTTAGTTTTTTCTTTTGTTGCCAAGTAAACTCCTTAGGAAGATAGCCACCAGCAAGAAAATTAGCTATATTAGCGTACCATGGAACTGAATTGTCATAAGTGTAACAAGCATAAATATGTTCATCGGGAAACAAGTCAGAAATTTTTCCCTTTTTAATGCTAGCGTGATCCAATCTAGATAGATGGTCAGCTACAAAATTCTCGGCTCCTTTCTTATCTTTTATCTCAACATCAAATTCTTGGAGTGGTAACACCCATCGGATAAGTCTCGGTTTGGAATCCTTCTTTGCAAAAAGGTGCCTTAATGCTGCATGGTCCGATCATATCGTAACTTTGGACCTTAGGAGATAAGATCTAAATTTCTCGAATGAAAAGACTATTGCCAAGAGTTCTTTCTCCGTGGTTATGTAATTAACTTGGGCTCCGGTGAGTGTATGGCTTGAATAGTAGATGGTATAGAAAATCTTTTCCTTCCGCTGTCCTAAAACTGCTCCGACTGCATAATCACTTGCATCACACATAATTCCAAATGGTAAGTTCCAATCGGGTGATGCTATAACCGGTGCACTTACTAACTTTTGCTTCAATAGATTAAAAGCTTGCAAACACTTAGCATCAAAGTTAAATGCAACATCTTTAATCAACCAATTAGAAAGTGGCTTGGCAATTTTAGAAAAGTCCTTAATAAACTAACGATAAAATCCAACATGACCAAGAAAACTTCTAATGCCTTTAACACTAGTTGGTGGGGGTAATTTCTCTATCACATCAACTTTAGCTTTATCTACCTCAATACCTTTTTCAGAAATTTTATGTCCTAATACAATTCCTTCTCTAACCATGAAATGACATTTTTCCCAATTTAGAACAAGGTTAGTCTTTTGACACCTTTTTAAGATCAATGCTAGATTATTCACGCAAGATTTAAAATCATGACCATAAATTGTGAAATCATCCATAAAAACTTCCATAAATTTTTCAATAAAATTGTGAAATATGGCCATCATGCATTGTTGAAATGTGGCAGGTGTATTACAAAGACCAAAAGGCATTCTCCTATATGCAAATGTTCCATATGGACATGTAAATGTGGTCTTTTCTTGGTCTTTCGGGGCTATAGGTATTTGCATATACCCTGAATATCCATCTAAGAAACAATAAAATCTATTTCCTGCCAATCTTTCTAACATTTGGTCGATAAAGGGTAGTGGGAAATGGTCTTTCCTAGTGGCATTGTTTAGCCTCCTATAGTCAATGCATACTCTCCATCCCGTTACCGTACGTGTAGGAATTAACTCATTATTTTCATTGATTACTACAGTCATTCCCCCCTTTTTAGGTACACATTGAACAGGACTTACCCAATTACTATTAAAAATAGGATAGATTATACCTGCATCAAGTAATTTCAATACTTCCTTTTTCACTACTTCTTGCATAGTTAGGTTGAGCCTTTGTTGAGGTTGCACCACCGGCTTAAAATTATCCTCCATGGGTATACGATGTGTACAATAGTTGGGGCTAATCCCTTTTAAGTCGGATGTTGCCCAACCAATTGCTCCTTTGTGCTTTTTGAGGACTTCAATGAGCATTTCCTCTTCCAAACCTGTCAATAAAGATGAAATAATTACTGGTTCAGCATTATCCTTTAAAAATACATATTTCAAATGAGATGTAAGTATTTTAAGTTCAGAATCTCCCTTAGGAGGGGACGGTTCATCCTCCGTTTCCTCACTTTCACTGTGATCTTTTTCCAGATTTTGTGCCAACTTCTTTTCGTTGTCTTCCAACTCTTCCATTTCCTTGGGATGCATTAAACAACTTTGAAGCTCATCATTGAGAATGATCTCCTCTTGTTTTGTGTTGGCACACTTGACTTCATCAACAAAGTAAATGGACTCCTCAAAATCGTACGAGGGGTGTTTTAAAATTTTATTGACATTAAAAACCATTTCCTCTTTGTTGAATCTCAAAGTGACCATTTGTCCATGAACATCAATTAAAGCTCTCGCTATGTTCAAGAATGGCCTTCCCACTATTAATGGCACCTTCCTCTATATCTATAACCACAAAATCAACTAGAAAGATGAAATTTCTGACTTTCACCAATAAGTCCTAAATAATTCCCTTCGATTTCTTCACCGATCTATTCGCCAATTGAAGTGTCATTCGGGTTTCCTTTAGATCACTTAAATTTAATTTCTTACAAATCGAATAAGGCATCAAGTAAATACTAACACCCAAATCACATAAAGCATGCCTAACAAAATTAGCTCCTAAATCACAAGGCAATGTAAAACTAACAGGATCTTCTAATTTTTCAGGAATTTTATTGATCAATATAGCACTACAATTACCGGATAATTGAATCGTTCCTATGCCTTCTAGCTTTTTCTTATTAGTGCATAATTCCTTCATAAATTTAGCATATTTAGGCATGTGTAACAAAGTTTTAGCAAATGGTAAATTTATATGTAGCTTTTTAAACATGTCTAAAAATCTACTTAATTGTTCATTTTGCTTTTCTTTTCTAGCTAGAACAGGAAAAGATAATTGATACTCATCAAGCACCATAGAAACAAGTTTTTCTTTACCTTTACCCTTCTCAATCGTAGGAGGCACTTTTTCAACATTTTCAGAGTTAGAAATACTTACCTCTGTGGTTGGTTCCACCCTTGATTACCTTCCCTCCATTAAAAGTTTGGATGGTTCCTCCATCCTGGGTTGTAGGTGTTACTATATGGGTTCAAGGCATTTACTTCTTCTACCATTCCTTCATTAGTCTTCATTCCCGGAGATCCTTGAATTCCTGCATAAGCATCAACTTCATTAGATAGTATAGAAATATTTTTAGCTTTAAGCTCATTTATTTCTTTTAAATGCTTTTTTTCCATTAATTCCAATTGAGCTTTTAACATAGCTACTTCATCAATATTATGAACGCCCTGTTTCTTTTGAGCTGCTCTAGAGGTTGCCCATTGAGCATCATTGGTAGCCATCTAATCAAGAAGCAAAAATGCATCTTCAGGTATTTGGTTCATAAAGCTACCGTTTGAGGCTGCATCCAACAAAGATCTTGTTGATGGATTGGCACCTACATAGAAAATGTGCATTAGTTGATAAATAGGAAACTCATGATGAGGACAGCTTTTTTAAAAGTCTCCTAAATCTTTTCCATGCTTCATGGAATGGCACTTCATAAAATTGTTGGAAATCACTAATTTGTTTTCTAATGAGGGCAGTCTTAGTAGATGGAAATAATTTGCAAAGGAATTTTTCTTGCATTTGTTGTCAAGAATGGATGGATTGATTAGGTAGCATTTGTAGCCAATTCCTAACTTTTTCTATGAGGGTGAATGGAAAGAGTTTCAACCTAATTGCATCAGTTTATACATTAGGAATTTGCACAGTGTCACTAACTTCTAATAACATATCTAGATGTTGTGCAGGATCCTCTATGTCCAAACCCAAAAATTGATTTCTTTGTACCATCGTGATGGTAGTGGGTTTAATCTCAAAAGGTTGGTGGTGAGGAATCCTAATGGTTCTATGTTCTTCATTCCACCTAGGGATAGCATAATCCCTAATGGTCCTAGGTCTATACCTATTCTCGGGAGCTTGGTGGGGTACGTCTTGCTCTTCGATCCTAGGTGGTGGTGGATCATTCATAGGTTGTTCTATTTCTAGGTCATTTATGTTGCCTCTTAGCCTTATAATCCTACGAAATGTCCTCTCAATTTCAGGGTCTATGGGTAAGATGGGGTTGTCTCTCACCATAAACCACTAACACTTGAGAAAAATTTTAAACAAAAATAGAAAATAGATGAAGAAGAGAAGAAGAACACACAAAAATCACTTTAAAATCAAAATAAATAAACAAACGCTAATGTGTTCCCTAGCAACGGTGCCAAAAACTTGACCGGTGTCTAGCAAGTGTACTAGATTGGCTAGTAATATAGAAAAATATAATTATGACCCAAAATATCGAACCCAAGGAAAAATTGTGTTTGTATGTGTAATTTTAATTTTAAAACCAAATTTGTGTGAAGAAAGAAAGAAAGAAGAGAAATCCTAAAGTTATGATAATTGAAGATTAAAACTAAAAGCAGTATTTTAAAACTAAAATAAAACAATTGAAAGAGTTAAATAACTAAAGATAAAATGAAAACAAGTAAATGGAATGAGGTAAAAATCAATATTAAAACAACTTTCACTAAAAGACTATCCACCTTAACCAATAATGTTAAAACTAAATCAAAAGAAAACACACAAGTGATTATGGAGAATTCAGATTAACAAACCCATATAACTTTATTCAAGATTATCATTCCAAGCATTAAAATTTTCTTATTCAGATAAACTCAACACTTAGCATAAAGACCTGAATTATTTCTGCTAGATGTCTATTAAATCCTTTCTCAAGTAATTTAACTTTCACCTATTCTTAGTTACACTTTTCTCAATCTTAATTTACTTAAACCAACACAAAATTATAGCTTATTTAGATTATAATCATGCATTAACCTAAATAAGTTAACCCAAGAACATGCATATCAATAATCAACATAAACCAATTACTTAATCAATGTTTAATTAAGTTAACAATCAATTTAAAATTGAATGAAGATAAGACTATGCTTTAAGAACTAAGAAATAATAATCTTGCATTAAATTAAAGATCAAACTTAAGTCATAACAATACAAGTTAAGGATTCAAGTATCCTTTAGCAAAAGTTAAAGAAAACTACTCACAAGACATACTTAAAATCAAAACAAAGTTTTGAAGAAACAATGAAAACAGAAAACAAAGTAAAATAAACTAAGAAGATAATTTTCTTAATTCTCATATTGATTCTTTCTCTGTATTTTAGACTCCTATTTATAGGCCAAAGACATAGTAGAACCCTTCTTAAACTCCTGAAATTAAATAGGAAGCAAACTCTACTTAAACAGAAAGCTCGGAGAAAATCCTTGGCTGTATGGGAAAGCTCGTACGTGGCCACGCCCAAATCAGTGTTAATCCACACGTGGGCATGAGTTGAGCATTAAGAGGGACACACGTGGGCACGGGTTATTCTCTTTGAAGGGACACACAACCACGTCTCATGCTTTTTGTTCTTCACACGTGGGCACTGGTATTTTTCTTTCTCAAACTCACGTGGCCATGGCTTTCTTGATGCAACCTTCACGTGGCCACAGATTCTTCTCTTCATCTATTTCACGTGGTCACGTTAAAATCTTCTGGACTCGACGCTCACTTTCTCGCATTAATTTCTCATTTTTGCAGTTTTGACCCCAATCTCTTGCCTTATTTGCAATTTAAGCCCTTTTTAGCAAATTAAGCCTGAAAAACACCTAAAACTCTGAATTAACTTCAAAAGCACATAAATTAATATTTTAACTCTAATTTAACCAAAATTACACTAACTTAACTAAATAATAATACTTAAAATATGTTAAAAACTATACATAATTCACACTTCTCGACATGCATAATTTTAATACCCGTGCATGGAAAATGAGGTAAAAATAAATTACATGTTCTTCAAGAAATAAAATAAAATTTGGGCAGCCTTCTAGTTAGAAAGGTGATTGCCATCTGTACAAAGAAATCCATTTAAAACAAAAGACCACAGGCTGTCAGGGCCACATAACAATGCAAAATTTAAGCATTATTCACATTTTATGAGAAATTTTGGCAAAAATTTGGTAGCATTTCGGCTATGAATATGACTACCCCCTACATAAGAAATGCATTTAAGCAACACACAGGTTATTATAGGCATAGATAAAATCATGGTATCACATTTCACATTTTTTCAAGAAATTTCAACAAAAATTCGACAGCATTCTAGCTAGAAATGTGATTTCCCCCTATAAGAAAACATCTTTTAAGGAAAAGCAAAACATCACAGGCCCTTAGGATTGCAAAGTAAAGCAAAACTCAAGTTATTTTCATTAAATTATACTTACTTGGATAAAGTAGAAAGAAAAAAAGATAAAAATGGTAGAAAAGTGATGCTCCTTGAAGTGCGCCTTGCTCCTAGGAATCCGTAGGTGTAAACGAATTGAAAATCGGACGATGGATGAGAGAAAATGACTTAAAAAACCAGAATTAAAGCTTAAATGTCGCAAGATACGGACTTTGGCTGAAAAAGTGAGCAAAAAGGGATTTATATTGCTGGAATCAAACGAGGGGCAAGAAGGACATACATCCTGTCCCTCAGATCAAAATGATCAAAATGCCCTTTAATTTAGATTTTCTCCTACTTTACACATTTTAACTCCGTTTTCTTCGATTCTTAGATTGTTTTCTTTGATTTTTCTTGCTCTATCCATCTAAAATTAATTTACAATATTATTACTACTTTTTATTGGTTACAATATTATTTTTTAATATTTACAAGCTTTAATTATTATTTTAATTTACACAATTGTACAAAAGTCCGAAACACCCCCTGAAATTTAAATGCCCTTTGATACATATGACTTTTTGCATTCTAGATCCTTCATGTTTGATTGTTTAGGTCATTGTGCCTTCTACATTTCCTGCAAAATTCAAATAAAGGAAAATGCAATAATATGTACCTGCAATTCATAAGACATGCAAATGTATGACTTTTGACATTCTAGAGGCGAGGGACTGGCAACCCATGGCTCGCTTTAGGGTGAGGGATGGCCATCCCTCATCACTTTCTATAAATATGCTTGATTGTCTTGATTTTTATGCCTTTGATTTTTCATCTTCCAAGAAAGCTTCTATCAGGTACTTTCTCTCTCTTATTCTTTTTTGTCTTTTCTTTTTCTATTTTTCTTTCAGTCATTCACCATTTTCTTCATCACTCTTATACTTCAGACTGCTTAAATATTCTATCACTATGACTACTGGGCTTGCTAAGTTGCATCAACTACTGGATGATTTAAAAATATAGGAGGACCCTCTTTTGGCTCCTTACTTTAGTTTGAGGTTTCTAAGGAGGACTTCTCCAGATAAGAACTTACTAGCTGTTGCTCTTCAATATTAGGATCTAAGGTTTCACATATTTTGATTCACTTACTAGGAGTTGTGTCCTTTACCTGAGGAGTTTGCTGCCATAGTGGGCGCTAGATTCATTCTCGACGTTCGACCATGCTTGCCTCCTCCTATGGTTAACTATCCTAGAGAGGTTGTTCGTGCCTTGGGTGTTTTTCCTTTCGAGGCTAGAGGTTTAGTACTTTATAGGGAGATATTTTTATTAGAATGGCTGATTGATGTTTTGGCTGAATTTGATGATATTCTCACCTTTCATTCTAGTATGGTACAGCTTTATTACCTCTCTCAGTGCTTATTAACATACGATGGTGATTTCATGACTGCAGATTATAGGTTATTTAGTATTGTGGATGGCATATGTTAGAGGCACAACCTATTTCCTATGATTATGGTTGAAACCATCATTGGCCAGGATATTTTTTGCCATAATTCCTCTGCTCAACATGGCTCTTCTTCCTACCTCATAGGTATCCCCATGCTTTTTCAGGTATGTCCTTTAATTTGGAAGGTAGTACATCCCTTGTGGGTTTTCATACTAGCTTTTCTTATTAAAATATGCATCCTTTTGAATTTTCACATATTTCGATGCCTTATTTTTGCCTGAAATAGATCCAACTCACCTCATAGCTTGTTTTCAGTATGGCTTTAGGAAAAGCTATAGTCGCTATCAGAGCCTCCTCCACGAATCAGAGAAATAGGTGCCTATCCTATTAGTTATATTACAGTTCAATGCTTGCAGTGTAGTTTTAGTCAGTCGAGAATGTAGTGGATTGGCTGGGCCATTTGACAAATGCTAACATAAGATTTAAGTGTTTGATGGGTGTCTAGTAAGTGTACTAGATCGACTAGTAATATAGAAAAATATAGATTAAGATCCAAAATATCATACCCAAGAGAACATGAATTGCTAAGAGGAATATTTATGTGTGAATTAAATTAATCTGAGATTATTTTCCTAAGTTTTAAATTTAAAGGCAAGAATTAAACTGAAATAAAATAAAATGAAAACTAAAATTAAATTGACATGAATTAAACACAAAGTTATAACTGAAATTCTCTTGCTAAAGGAACTATCCACCTTAACTTCCATTGCCTTCACCCAATAACAAAAGTAACACAAGTGATTATGAAAAAACTGGATGAATAAACGCTGCTATCTTGAATTTAACACTTAGCATAAAAATCTAATTTTAACTTTCTAAACATTCATTAAATTCTTTTTTAAGTAAATTCAACTTCAATTTATTCGTAATTCCTTTTCTCTTAGTATTAATCAATATTACCAATACACAATTACTTCACCAGAAAAAAAATCATGCATTGACACTAAAGAATTAACACAAGAACATGCAAATCATCAGTTGTGCTTAAACCAATTTTTAGTTATTGAACCAATAAACTAATAATCAATTTTAACATAATCAAAGATAAGAATATGTTTAAAAATAAGAACTAACAAATTTGTGTTTGAATATAAAGCTCAACTTAAGTCATCACAATAAAAAAAAATTAAGGATTCAAATATCCTTTAGAAAAAGTAAAAAGAACTAATCACTATTCATATTGAAAACTAAAGAAAAATTAAGAATGAGAATAAAAAACATAGAGTACAAAAGCTCCCTTAATCAACATTTACAGAAAACCAGAGAAAACTTTTTGTTCCAAGCTTTTGTTCTTTACAAGCTAAGAAAAAATAACATAAAACTAAACCTAGTCTAAATTTTATGGTTGAGTTGACGCATCTCTTCGTGTGTGTTATTCTGGTGTTTTAGTCCACTTTTTATGGGCGTTGGAGAGAATGTCTACCCTTTATTGCTTCCAAATTAGAGTCAGAGAAGAGTTCTAATTAAATAGAAAGTTCTATCATCTTTTGCCTTTTTGCACTTGGGAGAGTGATTTTATCACTTAGGAGAGTAATGTTTTTGCCTTGGGTGAGTGACTTTGTCACTTGAAATAGTGAAGGCTTACTAGATAAAAACAACTTGCTCTTTTAGGTGAGTGACTTTTCTTCTATGGATGAGTGAATTGGCCACTCAGGATAGTAAGTTCATCACTCAGCTGAGTGATCTCATCACTCAGCCGAGTGATGAGCCTCTACTCCACGACATAATTTTGCCACTTTTTCCAAAATTTACAGTTTTGCCCCCATACTTCTTCTTTCTTTAATGTAGCCCTTTTTCGCTTCAATTTAGCCTTGAAAAATACCAAAACTTATAATTAAACATCAAAACACATAATTTAACTAATTAAATGTAAATTTAACTAAATTAAGACTAAATTAACTAAATTAAATGCCTAAAGCACACTAAAAACATACTATGATTCACATCAATCAGTGTTCCTAGCTGCTTATTACCTCTATGGTTAGGGATTGAGAGTCAGGATGTGTTCCTCTTTGTAGACTTCATCGAGCTAGTTTTTATGTTGCTGCTCACTGTGTTTGCAAGGTTGGAGGGAGACAGGACATTGTTACACATCCACTGGGCTTTCTAAGAGGCATTTTTACTGCTCATTTCTTGACAGAGTACTATTAAAGGATCTGGGCTCAGCTTCCAGTGATAACCACCATTCTTAATACTAGTACTTATGATTTCACCACTTTTGACTCATACAAACAATTGGTCACTAGCCTATTCATCAATAACAGACTTTCCCACCTGAGGCACATAGATGGAGAGAGAGATATGATACTAATAGATTAGATTAGACATTTTCATAGATAATGTTTATGCTTTTATTGAACATGTGATAGAAAAATGATGTTTTCAAATACTTAGATGACATTTATGAATACATGCATGACATTTACTTATGATTTCAGTGCACATGATCAGCATTTGACTTTATCTCAATGACACATATTATTCAATCTCGAAATGAAACTTTCAAGCATCATAACTTTCATCAATCATCCCTCTCAAGTTTTCTTGATTGATTATTTTCTCTTAGCCTTTAATTTTTACCTAGGATGCCATTTTTTGATTTTCACCCTAGCAAGGTGCCCAATTTTATCAAGGCTACCATTTTTTGGTTTTCGACCCGCGAAGCATTTATTCTCTTCTTTTTTTTCTCTTTTTTAGTCTTTAGCCATGAACCTTTTCAATTTGTCCACATTCACAGGCTCTTTGAACTCATTGCCATCACTGCCTGATAAAATAGCAATATTTTTGGATAATACCTTCTTAAGCACAAACGCTCCCTCCTATGTAGGCTTAAATTTGCCTTTGATATTTGAAATACTTGGTCTTATCTATTTGAATACTAAATCGCCTTCTTTTAGCAAGTGCTTCCTAATCTTCTTCTAAAATGAGTGAGCGAGTGAGCCTCTTCTGATAGACATGATTGTGGTAATAAGCCCTTATTCTATCCCCTTCTAACATGTTCAGCTATGATAGTCTCTATCTAACCCATTATGCTTTTGATATCTCAGCTTCAAAAGCAACCTTCTGAGACTGATGCTTAATTTCTACCAGTAATACTGCTTTTGTCTCGTATACCAAAGAAAATAAAATGGATCATATGGATGTTCTGGCTATAGTCCTATAACCCCATAGTGCGAAGGATAGATTATTAACCCAATCCTTTTAAATTCGAACCATTTTGGCCAGAATTCTTTTCACATTCTTATTAGCTGCTTCGACTACTCCATTTGTTTGAGGCCATTAGGGAGATGACTTGTGATGTTGTATCCCATGCTTGATGAGCATTTGTTTGGTTTCACCTAAAAATTATAGCCCATTGTCTGACACAACATGGTGTGGTAAGCTATATCTGCATATTATATTTTTCTCGATGAACTTAGTCATATCTCGAGCATCTACTTTCTTAAAAGACTCAACCTCCACCCCATTTGGTGAAATAATTAATGGCCACTATGATGAATCTATATCCATTCGAAGTAGGCAGATGGATCATTCCTATGATATCTATACCCCATATAGAAAAAGGGCCATGATGACACAAGGTTACATAATTCAGAAATAGGCAAATGTCTCAAGTCTGCATACTATTGACACACTACTTAGAAAAATTCGTTATCCCGACGAAAATTACCGATGAAATTGAGTGAATTTTTATAGGGAAATCAAATTACCGACGGAATTTAGCGACGAAAAATGGTGACGGAGAACCAGTTGTAGGTACCTTTGCCGACAGAAATTTTCCGTTGGTAAATTTACTGACAGAAAATATTGACCGACGCTAATTCCATCGATAGATGCAGACCAAAATCTGTCGTCATTGAACATATTTACAGATGAAAATTTTACTGATGAAAATAAGTATTTCGTAGGCAAATTTCCTACGAAATCATAAATTCCATAGGTAAATATAACAACAGTAGTTTATTTCCGTCGGTAAATTTGCCTTCTGCTAAAAAATTTGCGACGAAATTGTCCGTCACTATTCCATCACTAAAAATATATAATATTTTTAATAATTATTTAATAAGGTTATTATTTTTAGCTAAGATCCGTATTTGCCATTCTCGTATATATGAGTGGGAATAATTCATATATTTTTAATAATTAGCTAATTATTATTTAAACATGAACTATTTAAAGTTACGTAAAACTATTTAAAGTTATTAAATACATTACATGAATAAAATAAAATATTTAAAAATATTTTACAGGTTGACACAACTATTAGTGGCTAAACATGGTTTTTTGTGGACTTCTACAAATCTATTGGCTAGTTTAAACTGGCATCATATATCTTCTGAAGTATACTATGCTTGATTAAAATTAATAGCAGTTTAGGTTCAAAATGTCAATCACAACAAGACACTAGAGCTAGTTAAAAAAGGTAGCTGCATTAGCAGGAAAAGTGCAGACCTGCATACCTTTTTCTCTTGTTTCCACTGCACGTTCATCCCTATATCTCAGATTCAATAAAGCATTTCCTGAAGTGGGCTTATCTATACACAACACAGAATACTTCAAAAATCAAAATTAGGAACTGTAATGCCCCAAGAAATACCTTCATTAGAGAGAAGACCTTGACCAGTTGTTCTTTAACATTGCTGACATTTCAATATCCAATCTTGCAGCATCAAATTGACAGACTCTAGATATTGAGATCGGTATTGTTGGCTAGCAAAGAAATCGATATTTAAGAAAAAAATTCAGTCATAAAACTTAATTACTTTCAAAAAACCCAAGAATCACACCGGACTCGGATGACAAAAACTGGACATAGGAGTGCCGTCTATTGACAATAACTAGTTTCAAATTAATACTTCTTTTTACAAGCTAAGCCCTAAAATAATTCCTAGTCATCCGGGCAACACAAGGAATATAGACATATATTAAAATTCATCTATGCCAAGCTTATCTCTAGCAACTTAAGAAAAAAAAAAGCAAAACAAAACATATTTTCTAGCCTCAGCTGTGATTGATTTTATCAAGAATTCAGAAAAAAAAAGATAAAAATAAATACAGAAGCCAGTAAAACAAAAAAAACCCAATTCGTGGTTGAAAGAAAAATGTAAAGAAGCTGGGTTGGTACCTGACGAGAGAGAGTGAGAGATTGCCGATAAGGAAGCAACTTCTGGTAAGATTGAATCCAAGCATCTTACCTGACAATTAATTTGCCAATCTTCCACCATAATATTTCTCTTTAATCTTGATAAATATTAAGAAAAAAATAAAAAATAATAAATTAAACCCAGTCATTTGATTATAATATTAAAAATCGGCTACATACATACATACCCAGTTTCAAAATTGAAAGGGAGATCTCCATCAAAGCTAGGTAGAGTCTTCACGATTGATTGGGATTTAATAGTGTTGGAGATGCTTAATAGAAGAAGGATGTGACCCAACATCAAATATACAATAAAAAAATTGCATGAAAATAGAAGTGAGGTTGTAATTATGCCTTTATGCAAGTTCATCAATTAGAAAGTTACCACAAGAGCTGTGAAGGAAACAATGATTCCAAGTACTAGAGCAGCATTAACAGCACCAATTAAACACTAACTACAAATAAGGCCAAGTGTACCGATTCTATGAATATGATAAAGCATATCATATCATGCTCATTAATTGACTAATCCAAAACCTCCTAGAGTAAAGTGATTGAAATTCCCTGCCCATTCAGCTCAAAATATTCCAGTTGAAAAATAACTCTTTATCAAGTACCTGGAAAGCCGGCCAACCTGACATATTACCGAATAAGAATTTCTAGCAGTTTGCACACCTATATATATATATATATATCCTTTGATGTGGGGAAATTTGTGTATAGTCTCATGTAATTTCTTTGTATTTACATTATAATTTATTAAGAACTCCAACATCTGAGGTTTAAAGGCCTACCTGTTGAACTTGAAGCTTTCAAAACCATAAGTATCAATTATTTCAATTTTCCTACGGAATGAAATTTTTCGTCGGTAATAAACCTATGAAACCATAATTCCGTAGGGAATTTTCCTATAGAAATACAATTTTCGTAGCGAAATTCCCTACTGAATTATGGTTCCGTAGGTAAATTACCAATGAAAAATTATTTCGTAGGTAATTTACCTAAGGAATTATTTTTCCGTATTAGGATTCTGTCGGTAATTTACCTACGGAAAATAATTTCGTCGGTAAATTTCATGTGAAATTTTAGCCGCAAAATATTAACGTCAAATTTAGGACAAATTTTTACAAATCCGTCGCTAATTTTCGTCGGTAAATTTGGGAGGCAAATTTCCCTCCATTATTTACGATAGATTTATTATTCCGTAGCAAAAAACATAATTTCAGACATTTTTTCCTACAAAAAATATTTTTTCGTCGGTAATTGCCTACGGAAAAGTTTTCGTCGGTATTTGAGAATTTTTTTTTAGTGACATAAGTAGCACTCTTTGACATACTTAAAACAATTAGTATCCATTATGAGCCAAAAGAAACCTTACCTCATAATCTTTTTTGATAGGGCTAATCCATATATATGAGTGTCGTACACTCCCATATGTACTTCCTTAATTACCTTTTTTTCATCCTTTTCATCCAAGCATCTAAGTTGGATTCCATCAGGTTGTCTTTTGTAAAGAAGGCTTTCCATTGTGATAAACTGGGTGGATAGCTTACAAATCAATCTTTCATCCTTTTTAATTGCTTATTCAGGAAACTCCGACTTTTCTAGATAATTTTGATGTCATGGCTTTCCATCATCCATCTCAATATCCATAATATATTCTTTCTCGAAGCACGGCTTGTCGAAACTCGAGATCAACATAGGCTTCATAATTGCTCCCTATAGATTATCCCAAATAGACATCAAGGTAGCTAAAGCATCTACCAACTGATTTTCCTCTCTTGGCATACACCTTGAATGTATAAATCTCAAATTGACTGCTCAAAACCTTCAGATATATGAGATAGGGCAATATTCACTCTTCTTTCACCGACCATTCACCTCTTACTTGATAAATCATTAGAGGCAAATCTCAAAACACTTATATAGACTTGGGCCCTACAGCGAGTAAGGCTTTTAATCCGAAAATGCAAGCTTTATACTTTACTTTATTGTTTGTGGCTTTATATCTTAACTTCTTAGCTAATGGTAACTTTTCTCCCTATGGGGTGATCAAAATTACTCTTACTTCTACTCCTTTATTGTTCATAGCTCCATCGAAATACATCCGTCATCCCTGTACTGTTATGGCTACAACATGTTTATTAGGGATTTTATAAGTTACCTCCTCTCCATCTAAAGGTTCATCAGCTAGGAACTTTGTTACTACCCTTTCTTTAATGGCTTTTCTAGTGATGTTTTTTATGTCAAACTTCTATAGGAGAATTAACTATCTTCCCATCTTTCCTAACAATGAAGGTGCTTCTTACAAGTACCCAAAAGGATTCTACTTGGCCACAATTTGTATTTTGTAGGAGTGAAAGTAATGTTTGAACTTCTTTAATACCCATATGATTGCAAGACAAATCTTTTCAAATTCTACATACTTTGCCTTATAAGGGAGAAATTTCTTGCTAAGATAGAATATTACGTATTCAATCTCAAAGTCATCTTTTTATGCCATCATAACCCTCGCTGAACTATCCTCTATTGCCAAGTATAAGATCAAAAGTTTGCTTGCTTGAGGTACTCTTAACACTAGTAGATGTAACTGATAATCTTGAATGGAATCAAAGGCTTTTTGACAATCCTTATTCCAAACCATGGGCCGGTCCTTCTTCAGCAGCTTGAATATTGGTTCATAAATTGAAGTCAACCTAGCTATAAACCTAATTATGTACTGGATCTTACCCAGAAACCCTTTGATGTCTTTCTCTTTTTAGGGCATAAGCATTTCCCTAATGGCTCTTACCTTGTCAGGACCTACTTCTATACCACTTTGACTCACTAAATAGCCCAAAATCTTACTCGCAGTAACTTTAAAAATACACTTCTTAGGATTGAGGTAGAGGTTGTACTTATTGATCCTCTGAAAAAACTTCTTTAATATCTCAAAATGACCTTCGCTGGTGAATAACTTGATCATCATATCATCTATGTACACCTCCACTTCTCTGTTGATCAAGTTAATTATCTAAAATCTTAGTAGTCATCCTTTGATAGCTAACACCTACATTCTTAAGTCCAAAAGGCATAACTCGATAGGCATACGTCTTTCATTTTGTTATGAAAGCTATTTTGATCTTATATACTATTTTATTTAAAATCTAATTATACCCGCTGTATCTATCCATAAAGCTATACATGGCATAAGTTGATACACTATTGCACAGGACATCTATATGAGGTAAAGGAAAATCATCCTTAAAATACACTTTCTTTAGATCCCTATAATCTATGCAAACCATGACTCTCAAATCCTTTTTTTCTATAGAAACTACATTCACAAACCATATGGGTACTTCCACTAAAAACTTAGCCTTTATTTGCTTCCTAACTTTATCTTTCACCTTCTCAACCCATTTTGATCTAAGTCTCCTAATCTTTTTCCTAATTGGTTTATACCCCAGATATGTTGGAATGGCATGCTCAACAATTTCTCGATCTATTCCTAGCATGTCTTTATAGGTCCAAGTAAAGACTTTTTCATTTTTTTTAATATTCTCTCAAATTTTTCTCTCTTTAGGAGTTATATCTTATGCCAATAAAATTTTTTTTGGGTTTTCCTTAGTTTTGAGATTGAATGAACATGTGTTTGTTGAGTTAATATCAAATATAAATGCTTTATAATCATGATTATGCATATTGAAATCAGAAGAAACATCACACAAGTAAGAAAATTTATTCATCTCATTAATATAATCAAAGGAGCAAACATTGTTCTCATAAAAAGTTCAGGAATGTAATTAATATCAATAAAAGTATCCTCTCTAATCTTGTCAGCATCAGCTATCTCTCCATTCTCTGGGTTAGCTTTGGGTGGCTCTTCAGCTTCTGGCTTTTCATTTCCTTTCAACTGGATTATGAGTAGCTTCTCTATCATTACTTCCTCTGGTACTTCTTTATCCCAAGTCAAATGATGCAACAAAATCTCTTCATCCTAAAAATCCTAACTGGCATGATGATGCCCTGTTCCCAGTTGAATACATCATTGAATAGCTTATATCCTGGACCAATTCACCCCCTATCATATGAGGTTCATTTTCTCCATAATAAAGACACAGGTTTGAAGTTGGTACGAAACTCTGAGAGATGTGAGGAATCCTTTTCCCTGCCTCCTTTTCCTTCCCCTTTTTACTGGAACCTGCAAAGCCTAATCCTTTCTTATCCTTCTGGCCTTTAGCAGTTGCAGTGGTATGAGGTCCTTGGGAATTCTTACCCAAACCTGCACTAGGTAGGAAATTCATCTTTTTGATCATATTGACCACTTGAGGACAATCAAGGAAACTATCCTTGCTTTATTTGTCATTGATAACTGCTACATAAAATCCACTAAATGGCTACTTGGCTATTTCAAGCATAGACACCTAATTCTTCCTTGCTGCTTTAATAGTGACTACTCATCCTTTTTGTAGAATTTTAATTATCTGATGTAATATGGAAAACACTCCCTCTAGCATATGAAATCATGGTCATTTGAGGAACACTAAAAAATTCACTAGAATAGGTAAAACTACAAACTCGATTTTAGTCTCAATGGGTTTCATCTTCACCATGGCTTTAAATGTCTCAGCAACCTATCTCTTAGAGTTTTCATAGGCAAAAATAGTCAAATCACACTTGCTAAGCATGCTCTCATTCAATCCAAAGGATGAGATTGCCACTAAGGGACATATATTAATTGAGGATCCATCATCCACCATCACATAAGATGTGTGCTTACCATTAACTTAGGCTTTGATGTAGAGAGGGTGGTTATGATTCCTTCCTTTTGTAGGTAAGTTTGCATCAGAGTACACCACATTCTCACCAGTTCCTCCCCTAACCAAGTCTAACAAATTTGAGGGTGATATTGTGATAGCAACAGTAGCCTCGCTTAAGGCTTCCACTAACTTCCACCAATGAGAGGAAGACTACCTCAGTAAGTCCTAAATACTCATCTAAGCCTATATCTTTTTCAAATGCTTGATTATCTGATCATCCTCAATATCCTTCTTTATAGGCACTACGGCAGGAGCTGATTACCTTTCAATCTTGGAGGTTGCTCTTTCACTTTTATGATCGTTTTCACTTTCTTTTCTTCCTCTACTTCCTTCTTACAATCATTGGCTGAACTCCAAATATCAATGGGCACCAAAGTCCCTTCGTTATCACTCTCTATAGGAGTATCCCAATAGTCAATCATAAAAATTGGCCTATTTCCTCCAACCGGCTCTGTTACTTTAGGGACAGGGAGAGTAACGACCAAGTACTCATTCTAATACAAGTCCTTTATAACATACCGCTTAGATAGGCTTGACATAATCATGTACATTAGTAGAGGTAAAATATTGCAACCACCTTTTTCCTCTTATCCCTCTTCTCTGGATCTGAAATCTGCTTGCTATCAATCAAATCTTAAATTTTATTCCTCAAAGTATGACAATAATTAGTCGAGTGCCCAGTGTGCTGATGGTATGCATAATATTGATCCCTGTGATAGGGAAACCTTTGACTCTTTACAGACCTTAGTGTGAGAGGTTAGAGTTCCTCTTCTTTAACCAATCTATTCAAAACCCAATATAGCGATTTCCCTAGATCCAAATAATGCCTTTAACTAACTTCTATAGTAGATACCTTTGTGATCTTTCCAGCTCTATTCTGCCCACTACTGTTCCCAACGATCTTATTGCTACTGAAATTCCTCCTTGCATTTCACTATTTGCCCTTTTGGC